>CANXYI012057190.1:0-10816 GCA_948208565.1 Hura crepitans
ATATTCACAATCATAATATTTTAATATCAATACTGATCAACACAGGGTCTGAAACCCATTAGCATCCTTAGTTACAAAAAAACATAGCATATCACAACAGCTATTTTACTTACATACATACATTTTGATTCATTTCATCATAGTTCATTATTACTTCACTTCCCATTTACAAGTATCTACATAACCCCAAAACCCCACTTTTCTTATATATATGAGTACACATCCTAAAATTTATAGACAAAAGACCAAAAGAAAATACCCTAGAGATGCTTGTTCAACTATCCAGGCTTTAAACTTGTCGTGCTGTCCTAACTTTGACCTGTGCATTGAAACATTACGCTGAGTAAAACTTAGCAGTGAAAATGAAGTATACATATACATGTAGTCAAGCAACTATAGTCATTTACAGCAGTTCATTTCATTAAACATGTAATTACCAAAATGTAAAAGTCATCTTAATTTATAGATTATATTATCATCCCATATGTGGCATTTTCATTCTTTTATTTTCAATTATCATTCCATTTTGTTTTATAGTTCACATTACATTTACTTTCATTTTTAGGCCCATACCGATAGACTACACCTAAGTACATTGGATAACGAAATCCTAGGTATGCAGTGGTCTGTATTTTGGACCTTATACTATAGCTGCACCTACACATTACTGTGTCATACTGTGCAGTGGTTCCATAAACCTTCTATTGTAGCTGCACCTACATTTTCTTGTGCAGTGGTTCTAAAAACCAAAACACTACTACACCATCTTCTTTTCTAAAACAAATATTGTGCAATGGTTCTAATGAACCAAAATGCTACTGCACCAGTGACATATAATAATAAAAGTGGTATTGATCTAACTGATCAAACCTAGTACCTGCTTTATTCCTAGTTGATCGATCAACCTGTCCAGTGGGTGTCTAACTATACGGGCCATCTGTCTATTTTTATTTTTCATTCAAGTATAGGTCATTTTAATTTGTTTACGTTCATTTTTCTTTAGTCTTCTCCTTATTTCACTTTTCTAATGATTTACATAATCACTGTTAATAGTCATTCCCTTAGCTCCTTGCCAAGTTTTCCTCATTTTTCATCGCTCATTTTATTATCATCATAAGACACACCTCATGAATTTCATTGCCCATTCTAGGTGTTTAAAATCTCAAAACATTCTTTTATGTCAAAAGTTACACTTTTATTATTTATCGGTCTTTATTATCACACTTATTCTTATACTCATTTTCTTATTAATATAAGGTCATTTATGTACACTTTTGACCATTTCACATGCACACTTTCACATTGCATGTTTCGGCCACCATTGGTCTTATAACATGAATATTCTTTTCATGCCATTTAACCATATTTTTATGTATTATACATGCCTATATACTATGTTCATCCATTTACTATTCATTTATACACATAATTGTCAACTATTCATACATGCATATTATGCACATTATTCGATTATCATAGATTCAACAACATACACATTCATTTAAAACCATTTTACCATATGTTCTTCATTTATATACACACATTCATTAAATACCTCAATTATACTATCAATTACATACATATACATAACATTTGCATTATTCCATATAAGGGTTCATGCAAATTTCCATATAATTATTTCATGAATATGTTTAATTCATTTTCATATACCTTAATTATGCAATTTCACCACTCTTAACCCTTTTTTTAGGCTTGATTATCCTTTCCTCTCTCTACATACACATAAATCAATTTAGAAAAAAATCCTAGAAAATTCATTTTTAACTCCAAATTGAAATCTAATTACTTTTAGGATCTTAGAATTACTCCTAATTCTCATAACTAAAGTAAAAATTAAGTTTCTTTCAATTACTCTTAGATTTGACACTATTCATCCCATCACTAATTCCCTTATTTTAGCCTTCTTTATTGTAAAAATTCCACTTCTAATGGTCTATTTGGGTCATGAAGGTTTTATTTGATGGACTAATTTAGAGTAATGGTGCCTAATTTAGGGACTTATAGAGGAAAAAGCCATGAAGGCTTTCTTTTGAAGTGGCATCAGCCATGGCTAAGAAAAAGGAAGAAGAAAGCTCTTTTTGGTGTTCCATGGCCCTTGGCGCACTAGATTAATGTTTTATGTAAGTGTCCTATGGGGCTCTTTTACTTATTCCTCGATTTTTGTGTCCTGAAATGCTCGATTTTATGGTAATCTTGAAAATTTCATATTAATTATTCTAGACCTCTAAAAATTATGATTCTTGTGCCATAATTCCTCATTAAATCCCTTTTAGAGGCTCATAAACTTTTGGGTCAAAATTCTATAATTATCTCGATCACTATTCACTCATGAAATCTAAAAATTCTGAATAAATAGTAAATGACCTTTGAATATTAAAATTCTTTCTCCAATGGACTCATTAGAATTTTTAGCCTTCAGGGTGTCTTTTTTTTGGATCCATCCGAGCACATCCCGGACCAATCTTAGCACAAATCCACTTTATATCACTATTCACTTCTTTATGATTAGTTATAATTTATTGGTTCTAGTAAATCATTTAATTAATTTGTTTTCATCATTTTTTAGCTCATCAAACTTTTATGAGCAGTTCTCACCCTTTATAGCCATTATACAGTGCTCTGCACCTCTCAAAACACTATTTATACCTAGGAAAGTACTGTTCATGAAATTGTGTTTTACAAGCATAACACTAACTTTCTAAAAACCCTAGTTTTTAGATTTTATTCCATGATTGGGCTCTAAGCCCAATGGCTCTTTCTTCTTTTTAATCCATCTTCTAATGATATCTCATATCATTAGACCATTCGAAGTCTTTGAAACTCCTCACACTTCTTTTAGAGTGTGACTCTATGGGTTTTTAAAACATGTTAGTAGTGCATAGTAAATTAGAGTCCTAGTCCAACTGGGACTCTAGCGGTTTAATCCAATTAGTCCCATAATTAATTCCCAATTAGTGAATCACTTATGTTAAAGTCTTAAGTGACATCTAACCATGCATTAAGACCACCCAAGTGCCAAAAATGTCAAGTGGTTTAACTTTTCCATATCCAGTTACCATGCAATTTGTCTTTTCATTATACTTTATCTCCTTCAGGTTTGAGTATAGACATGTGTCTACTCAATGCATAATTAAGCCCTAAATATGTTACTTCTAATATTTGTTCCTTTATATTAAAAATGCCCTTATGAATCTCATTCACGCTTACATCTCACTTTGTCCAAAGATTCCCAAAATAAAGGCATATTAGAAGAATGAGATAAACTCCCCATTATAATTCAGGGTAATGAATCCTTTATTGATCACTTAACTACCTTCAAGTATCTTGACCTATACCCAATCACCTAGCTATGTATACATTATAGTGATATAAAAGCACCTGAGTCAAAGTATAGTTCTTAATAGTTAAGATAACCTTAACCTCAAGTCAAAAGATAGATGCACAACTAATATGATGAGATTATACTAACATAGATTATGTATCCATGTGAACATCTCATGTTAGGTCTCTAATGAACTTATTTCTCAAACAAGCATCCACTTGTTATCTCCAAGCATTACTATGCTTACATCATGTAAGAAATACTATTTGACTAAGTTAAAAAGCATAACATGTGCTATTCACATTAACAATGCCCCATATTATTATTACTATGACTAGGGATAGTTTTTGTATTTCACATTTGCATGCAAAAAGAATCTCACATTATCAAATCTTTATGATTTCTTTTTGACTATGAAGGAATATTAGGGACTTTATTACATAGTTTCAGATCACATCAAACAAATGAGTTACCATGAGCACTATTGTAATAAAGAATGTTTTTCATTATAAACAAATGTTAATTATGTGCATAAAATATCCCTATTACACGTGTGCTCTAGGGTATGCAACTAACAATCTCCTACTTGTACTAGAGACAATCACCAATGCACTTAATACCTATATTATTTAAATAAAGATCAAATTTATTTTGTGATAGTGCCTTTGTAAGAGGATCAATGATGTTCTAATTGGTAGGGACTCTCTTAATCTTGACATCTTACCTAACTACTATCTCATGGATGAGATGGTAGCACTTGAGCACATGCTTGGATCGTTGATGAGACTATGATTTTTTTTGTTTATGCAATGCCTTTAATGTTGTCATAATATAGAGATGTCGAGTCAACAATAGTTAGTACCACTCCTAGTTTAGAAATAAACTTTTTGATCTATACTGCTTCCTTAATTGCATCAAAAGCTCTAATGTACTTTGCTTTGGTATTCGAGTTTGCAATTTTATCTTATTTGGAAGTCTTCTAACTAACTGCACCAACTGTATATAAAAACACAAAACTTGATTAAGATTTGCAATCGTCTTTGTTGGACTAAAAGTTGGCATCTATGTACCTATTTACTTGTAAATTCCCATCTCCATACACTATAAATACATCTTTAGCCCTTCTTAAGTACTTAAGGATTTTCTTAACAACCAACTAATGTTTCTCCCCCATAATTGGATTGAAATCTACTTGTGACACTCAAAGTAAATGTTGTATTAGGTCTAGTACATAACATAGCATATATCATAGATCCTATAGATGATACATATGGGATCTTACACATGTATTCTCTTTCTTCTTGTGTCTTAAGACACATAAACTTAGAATTGACGTTCTTATGAGTCATAGGATTGAATCCTTTCTTTGAGAGATCAATATGAAACCTCTTTAGCATATTGTCTATGTATATAGATTGTGAAAGACCTATCAACCTCTTAGATCTGTCTCTATAGATCTTAATCCCTAAAATATAGGTTGCTTTACCAAGGTCTTTCATGGAGAATATCTTAGACAGCTAAATCTTAATTGATTGAAGGATTGAGACATCATTTCCCAAAAGTAATATGTTAATTTCATATAAAATCAAGAAAATGACTGCACTCTCACTAACCTTCTTGTAAACACATGATTTATCCAAATTTTGTGAAAAACCAAACTCTTTGATTATCTCATCAAATCAGATGTTCTAGCTTCTAGATGATTGCTTTAGTCTATAAATGGATTTTTAAAGGTTGCATACCTTCTTGCTATTAGTGGATGTGAATCCCTCAAGCTTTACCATGTATACCTCTTCTGATAAATTTCCATTAAGGAAAGCTATTTTCACACCCATTTGCCAAATCTTATAGTCATAATGATTAGCAATGGTAAGAAGAATCCTAATGGATTTAAGCATGGCTACTGGTGAAAAAGTTTCATCAAAGTCAATTCCTTGTCTTTGATGATAACCTTTTATAACTAACCTTGCTTTACGGGTAACAACCATACCCTCTATATCGATTTTCTTTTGAAGATCCATTTGTATCCAATAGGTTTTATCCCTTCAAGCACATCAGCCAAAGTCCACACTTGGTTGTCATAGATGGAATCTATTTTGAATTGCATAACCTTTAACCATAATTCTGATTCTAAACTCTTTAAAACCTCCTTATAGTTTAAAGGCTCATCCTCTTCTATTACATTACCATTCTCATTTGTAAGAAATCTATATCTCTTAAGAGCAATACAAACTCTATTATGTCTAGGAACTTGTGTTTCTACATGTTCTACTATGACATCATCATCATGTGTAATAAGTTTGGGATCAATCGGTTGATCTACCTCTATTTATGGATCTTAAACTTTATCAAGTTTGATTCTACTCCCACTATCTTCCTTTAAGAGAAACTCTTTCTCTAGCAAGATAGCATGCTTTGAAATAAACATCTTTTGTTCCAAAGTGTTGTAAAAGTAATATCCTACAGACTCCTTTGGATATCCCACAAATAAGCACTTGTCTGATTTAGCATTAAGATTGTTTGACACAATTCTTTTCATAAAAGCAAGATAACCCTATACTTTTAAATGTGAAGGAATTGGTTACTTATTACTCCATATCTCATATGGGGTAACATCAATAGATTTGGATAGAACTTTGTTCAATAAATAAACAATAGTTTCTAGTGTATAACCCAAAAACAACTTAGGCAAGCTTCTAAAGCTCATCATTGGATTGAACTATGTCTAACAGGGTTCAATTTCTATTTTCAGATATGTTTTTATGTATATAAAGGAGTCCATTGAGATAATATCCCATTATCCCTTAGATAACTTTGAAACTCATGACTTAAGTATTAACCAGCTTGATTTGATCGAAGTGTTCTAATACTTCTGTCAAGCTATTTCTCAACTTTATTTGTAAATTCTTTAAACATTTTAAATGTTTTAGATTTGTACTTCATTAAGTACACATACCCATATTATGAATAGTCATCGATAAAGTTTATGAATTAGAGAAACCCACTTCTTACATTTGTGGTCATTAGTCCACATACATTTGTATGTATAAGGTCGAGAAGCCTACTTACATGTTCACCTTTTTCCATTACAAGGTGTTTTTGTTATCTTATCCAAAAAACAAGATTTACATGTTTCAATTGATTCATTATCAAATGAACCTAATTAACTAGACTTGTGCAACTTAGATATGCCTTTCTCATTTATATGGATGAGTTAAAAGTGCCACAAGAAAGATAGTTTTAGATTATCCACATTTTGTCTCTTGGTATTAATGTTATAAAGTTCTTTTTTATTATCAAGAATATATATTCCATTAACATTTAATGTAGAACAATATAAAATAATGTCTTTATGAACTAAGCAACCCTTGCTTTTATTAATAGAAATATCAAAATTTTGTTCAATAGGATAATATAAAGAAATAATATTTTTATTTAGGGAAATAACATAATAATAGTTATTAAGTTCAAATACAAGTCTAAAAAGGCAAATACAAATGATATGTTCCTAAAGCTAATATATTAGCTCTTACTCTATTTGCCATCTCTAGGTCTACATCACCCTTGTTCAGCCTTCTACTACTCTTTAGTTCTTGCATTTAAAAACTAAGTAAGAACCACAACTGGTATCTAATATCCATATGTGATTATCAATAGTAGTACTAGTATTAATCTTAATAACATTAATACCTAATGTAAAGCCATGTCCATGCTTCTCCTTCTTCTGAGACTCAAGATAAGCCTTGCAATTTCTCTTCCAATGACTGGTCATACCACATCAAAGCAAGTTGATGTGGTGTTAGTCTTATTTGCAACAACGATAGGTTGTTTGCCCTTGCCCTTCTTTACCCTACCTTTAGCCATAGTTGCATCCATTTTCTTCTTCTTCCCAATTTTCCTAGAAGTGGAAGAATTAACAAACATCACTACTTTGGAATTCTTTTTGATAGCATCCTTAGTAGTTTTGAGCATGTTTATTAGCTTTGGATCATTGTCTGAATCTTATTCATTTGATAATTAAGCATAATGTATGCATAACTATCTAGCAATGATTAAAGTACTAAATCTATGCTTAGATCAAGGTCTATCACTAAGCCTAAAGTAGCAAGTTGCTCAATGTATCCATAATTTAGACCATGTTGCACGGTTAAAGTCCCTTCTAGCATTTTGTAGCGAAATATGGCTTTAGATATCTCATATCTTTCAGTCCTACTTTACTTGTTGAATAGTTCATGTAAGTATGTTGCTTCTAAAGCTCAGAGGACATAGATGTTAGCAGGATAAAAGTTACCATGTCTAAATCCTCAATATGTTTTAAATATGCTAATTATACATCAACATCAATAGCGTCATCAGGGATAGGTGGGATAGGCTTGTCTAACATATAGCCTATTTTCTCACTATTGAGAATAATTCTTAGATTGTGAAGCCAATTTATGAAGTTGGCCCTATTCAACTTGTTAGAGTCCAAGATAAAGCATAAATTCAGGTTTGATGAACTCATGATGCAAAGAATAAATACCTACATGAGAATATTGAGAAACATGCTAGAGCTTGATTGTGTACATGAATGCAATTTATAAGGCTTTTATAAAATCCATATGTGCTCCCATTATTTTATTATGAACTAATAGCCCTCACATTGATGTGAGAAAATCTAATGGTTTCCTAGTTAGACAATACCTATTTCTCGTTAAGGTCAAACCTGGGTTTGTCCAACAAGCCCAACCTACGACAAAAATCGTAGGCATCTCATGCCAATTGCATTTTCAAGCAATTATTGAACACTAGGTCACTAACTCTTAGTGCAAGCATATCTTATACACATGTCTCAATCTCCCTCTAGAACCATTAACCTTGGGCTTATCCAACAAATTAATGGACTGTTTAAGATGGACCTATTAATATAGTTGTAACATATTCGACATAACGTGGGCATAGATTTTCCCAATAACCCAACACTAAGGAGAACTCTAGTTAAAACTAAATTAACAAAAGGCATACAAATCTTGGTATTTAATTTGAGGGATTTCTTTCATTTTGTCTTATCATGGTTGTATACTTTGGTATGCTCATGCCAATTTAATCTCATTAAATTCATGATCTAGTTATGGAATTTTATTACATTGATTTCCTTAAGCCAAAGGAAACCAATTTAGGCTGAACCCTAGGTAGTATGCTTGAATTACAAACCCAAAAAGAAATAATAGAACATTTTTAGCTATTTCTTTTTAGTCCTTCTTGGTAGGCCTTTTTTTCCATTTGCTCTTTGCATTTTTTTCATCTTAGTAATTTAATTACATATAAAAAAATTACAACACCTCATGTCACATGTGAGGGAAATTAGATGAGAAAAGAAGTACAAATAGAAATAAGAGAAAAGGTTAGGATACACAAGCTCAATTTCACCAAAATAAAAATTCATACAATGCAGATCAATCTCATTGGTTTTTGTCCATAACTACTTATCAGGATGAACATACACTCCCAACATGCACTCTTAATGTATCACATGCATTAAACCTTGAAAATTTTAATTATGATTGATCACTAGGATTATAACACTAATAAAACTTGTTTCTAATCATTACTATGCATCAATTGAATCTTCTTGCCTTTTTATGGAGAATTAATCACATTAATTATGTAATTTAAATATCTAACCTCATTAAAGTATTAAATTACATCTCTCTATATTATAGAGTTCTAATCTTATTAGAAATCCAAGAAATTAAATTACTTATAACAAGAAACACAAAATTCCATGTGACGCCCGAAAATCTTGATTTTATGAATAGTACTTCTTGTGGCATGAATAGTGTTTCTTTAGAACCGAGTCACACTAAGGTGACTAGGAGGAGCACTAGTTATAAAATAATAATGGGTGAAATTTGAAATGAAAATAAAGTTGTTAGAGTGATCACTAAAACTATAAAATTTTTTACGTCGGTGTCTGGTGAATAGTGACTCAGTTCAAGTCAATAATAAAATATTCCAAATGCACTCAAAATGACCCAAAAATAAGATGACTTGAAGGTTAAAAATTCTAAATAGTCTAATGGTGTTGAAATTAAAATTTTTTTCATATTGATAAGTATTTTATTTCAATTTATCAAAAACGTGTTTGATTAATTAATCGAGTTCCCATTGGTTTTTGGGCACAAAATTTTAAGGGTTTCTAAATTGGAAAATTCTAAAATTTCTAGAGGCTTTAAAAATTAAAATTATAGTTTAAGCCTTTAAACTCAAATAGGATTAATCTTAACCTCGGATCACCACGTGGCTAAATCATGGCTGTTAGTGGTCTTAATATACAAGGTGGACCTATGTAGGTGTGTCACATAAAATCAAAAAGCTTTCTTGATCTAGTTATGGACTTCTATTACATTGATTTCCTTGAGACACAAGAAACCAATTTGGGCTGAACCCTAAGTAGTATGCTTGAATTACAAACCCAAAAAATATAATATAATATTTCTAGCTATTTCTTCTTAGTCCTTCTTGGTGGGCCTTCTTTTCCATTTTCTCTTTCCATTTTTTCATCCTAGTCTAATCCTATGCAATTTAATTACATATAAAAAAATTAGAATACCTAATGTCACATGTGAGGGAAATTTGTAACACCCGTAACTCGAGGCTCCATGAACAGTACCACTGAGGCCAAAAAGTGTTCCCGGAGTGCCGAGTCACCTTCTTAAGGTAGGGGTATTGGTCATGAAACTTTAAGGAGCTATAAAATGATGAAATTGACTTCATTTAAAGACTTAGCATAACTAATAAATTATTTTAGGCTATAATCTAATAAGCCGCAGGCTCAAATGGAGTTGGGCTAAGAATGACCCGAGATGTGCCCGGACAAACATGAAAATGTCACACCCAGAAGGTTAAAAATTTCCTTAAGTCCATTGGTGAAAGAATTTTTGGATTCTGAGGTCATTTACAAAATTTTCAAAATTTAAGGTTTTACACGTAAATCGAGGTAATTGGTTAACTATCCTGTTGTTGGAATTTGGCTATGAAATTTTACAAGCCCCTAAATAGGACCAATTGAGGATTTTTAAAACAAACAAAATGATTTTTAGAGGTCTGAGTGATTTTTAAAAATTCCCCAAATTTTCACCCAAAATTGAGCTTTTTCGGGTTGTTCCGGTGGTGTGTAGGCCCCACCCATGCCACCTCAACCATTATAAAAGGGCCAAGGTGACATATGGATGGCCACTTAGCCAAATCCACTCACTTTCCACCTTTCTTCTTCCTTTCTCCCTTTGCTATAATCGATGCCATCTTTAGCCAAATCCTCTATTTTCATCATCTTTTTTAAGCTTTTTCTTAAGTCCATTGCCATTAAAAATCATCTTAACATGTGGGGAATTGATTTGTGAAGGTTTTGGAGGCCATAGAAGTGACTAGAATTAAAGAAAAATCAAGGAAGCTTAAGGTGTCAACAAAAGAGGACCAAAAGGGCAACTTCTT
>CANXYI012057230.1:0-13501 GCA_948208565.1 Hura crepitans
TGAGTCAAGAATATTATATAAAGCTGATAAGTAAAGGAATGGACATGGAATAAAGTTAAATGGCCCATTAGTAGACACCTACTGGATGGGTTGACTCATCATCTTAAGGTTTAGTAGCTACTAGTTATCTGGTGATTGGAGAGGACTACGGACTGATCTCTATTATGTCACCTAATTTTTGAGATTCATTATTGGTGGCTAGAGAGGTTTATGGACTGAGCTCCATCATGTCACCCAGACTTTAAGATTGTTTGGTGGCTGGAGAGGTCTACTGACTGATCTCTATTATGTCACCCAATTATACATGATTATTTCTAGTTAGGGAGGCCTATGGGCTAATCTCCATTATGTCACACAACACTTATGTCTAGAAAGGCTACAACTGATCTCAATTACGGCACTCAAGCCGATGCAGTGGCATAGGTACAAAATGGGGACCACTGCACTAGTTATTCCCTCTAGATTCAGTGTCTTGAAGTGTAGTCTACCTAGTTGGGCCTAAGTTTAAACTTAAGTATTTTCCCTCTCAATTGATTAATTAATTTAATGAATATGATGTCCGCACTCTACCAAAGGAAATTTGAGTGAGCCAAAGAAAATAATTAACTAAAATTAGTACATAGACATACCTCTGAGTGCTTGGGAAATATAGTATAAGAAAAGTATATAAGATGAGTATAATGTTAGTAGAAGTTGTGTCTCCAGTAACCTTAAAATTAGTGGCTAAATAGCTCTACGAACCACTTAATTAAATTAGTGTAGTGACATTATTGTAATTAATTTGCTAAAGGCTTAGAATAGTATATAATTAAATCCAAAGGAAAAGATATGTTTATTTGACCTGCATATGTATGAATCTATAAAAGGGACATATTAAACTACTTATGTGTAATAAGTGAGACATACTTTTAATTTATTAAATTTGCCTCTAAATTCTATTCTCAGTGTACCAGTTTTTTAGTGTACAGGTAAACAAGAACAGTCGAACAACCTCGAGACAAGTGCAGTGTAGCAATAGAATCAGCAAAGGGGATAATTGTATTTGATTTACTCTAGGTAATTGTACTCATGTAATAGCTGTCAGTTATGTGTCCAGCATGCTTAGGAGCTGCTATTGTTTTGTAACCTATTTAAATTATAAATTTGCATGAACAGCCTTTGTATAAATAAATAACAACTTGTGTGATTAGTTGACTTTGATTTTATATTGAAACTGAATGAGGGGCTTGAGGCCCATGGGATGTTAATATATGAAGGATGAACAAGATTGAGTCAAGATTGTCAGTGCACCTATTATTCAAGTTCTTCAGGGATCTGATAAAGGTGTTACATTTAGTGGTATCAAAGCATAGGTTACTTGGTCCTATAAATAGTACATGAGTTCCTCTATCTAGAATTGATTCTTATTGAACTACTGCATGATGAGGCTAGCAAGTGGCTAATTTATTCGTAATGATTACACTAATTGGGTAAACCTAAGTAGAAAAAAGGAAGTTAATAATAAGTTATACCATACTGCTAATCGAAGGACTTATAAGTTGAATTTTGCATTATGCTAATCACCCACTCTAACCCAATTATAATATTTCAGTCTTATGTTACTAGTATTATTATTACAAGTTAAGGGAACTATTAACATGGGAAATAAAGTTGGGGTAGATGTTTGTGGCTTAAGAAAGGAAGTGCAAACAAATGATAAATCCTCCCTATAGAAAAAGTAAAATATATTGGGTCAGCTTAATTCAGGCCTCAATATTAGGAGAAACACAAGGAGGTCTAGATGTGATTTAGGCATCAAAACATAGATCTATTCTCACTAACTTTTTGGGTTATAGTGGCATTACCAAATAAAGTGTGGGAATAGGCTAAAGAGAAATTCATTTAACAATAGCCTCTTAACTAGAACCAAGGCATAATTGGAATTTAGTGGGCAATGAATTGGTGAAACACATCAAGGAAAAGATACTACAAAATTTAGTATGGGCATGTCATGCTTAACTGATGTGGCAAATTGGTAAAAATAGATTGGAGATGGTACATAACTCCATGTTTGAATAATATTAATCCATCGTAAGGACTAGAAACCTAAATGTGCAAGGCTAACCCTGTGAAATTAAGAATGATACTAATTCAATTGTGGTCATATATAAGAAGTATATGTACCTTGCTAGTTAGTAAGTTATACATAGCTAAATTACTAGCTTTATTGGGAATTACTAAACCCAGCTATACGTGTATGCACTTCGAAGAATATTAGAGCATATTGATATTATATAGTTAGGAAGTGCAATAAGAGACACTTAAAAATTCTATAAGATTAGTACAAATGAATGTACCAAGAGAGAGGTAAATGAGTAAAATTCAATACGGATAAATAAGGAAAAATATAAATAAATAAATGTGCAAAATTAATTTGATTACTACTAAGATCCCTATAGGTAAAGGCTATTTCCTATTTTTTGGCTACATTCATTATCGGGCCCAGGTATTGCATTTTGACACAAATTGCATCTTGGCATAATATTCCTTCATTTTAGGATATGCATTACAATGTTGACACATGGCATATTGATAGTCTAGCTATGAGGGGACTTGGCAAGAGTCAAAAAAATCAAACCATAAATAAATAAGGAAGTGAATACTAAGAAAAAAGGAAAAAAGAATGAGTAAATAAATCAAATACAATAAAATATAGTGGAAAATAATATATTTACCATTTTACCTAAAACACGGGAAGGTTACAAAAATTTATCCAACAATGATGAGTACCTAAAGCATGATAATAGGTTGTGTGTACCTAGTAAAAAGTGCTCAAGATAGTAACTGTAAAAGAGATATTAGTGACTTTTGGTACTAAGGTATTCAAGTAATGTAATGAAATATGTAGGGTTAAAGCCACACTATTAGGGGCAGACATAGACTAAGTGATCACAATATAGATATATGTATGACTGAACATTAGCATTATCGATAAGTAAATCAGGGTATTAGATTCTTTCTAGACTGTTGTGTTCTATATGTAATAACAGATAGATGAAAGAAGGATTAATATTACCATGTAGAAGATGAATGAAATGGCATGCTATATCATGTGCAACCAAGGTTAATAACATTTTGCTAGGAAAGTAACATGTACATATAAGGAAAAAGTAGAATGACAACTTTAATGCTATTTTTTTGTGACTAATAACTGGTGATATGTTGCCAGATGGTCATAACCATACTAAGTTACAGCACGGTGATTGCTTTCAAACCAGTAAGTTATAAGACATTGAAAAGATATAAGAATTATGTAAAGGCCTAAGAAGAAAAAAGAAGCTCGATGTAGTATCTAGAACTGAATCGAGAAATTTCGAGGATGAAATTTTCTAAGGGGGGAAGATTTGTAATGCCTGTACACCGAGGCTCCAAAAACAACAATCGAGATCCAAAAAAGGGCACCTAGTTTTTTGGGTCACTAGCATGAGACCCGAGTAGGGCACACATCCTAATAAACTTCAAAGGCTTGAAAAAGGGTGAAAATGACCTCAATAAAAATTTTAGTAGAACCAACAATTCATTTCAGGCTATAAACTACCGATCGAGCTAATAAAATTTTTTCAAATCGGGACTGACCTAAAGTGTGCCTGGACGGACTCAAAAATAGTGGACACTGAAGCTTAAAAATTGCATTAAGTCTAATGGTGTAGGAATTCTTGGATTCGGAGGCCGTTTACAAATTCTAGTGATTTTTTAGGCTAGCACGCAAATCAAGGCATTTTGAAAACTATCCTATTGGAGGAATTGGGCCACAAAAATTTATGAGCATGCAATAAGGATTAAATAAGGAATTTTAAAAAAAACAATGCAATTTTTTGACATCGTTTGGGATTTTTTGGGTTTTCGACAAAACTACAATTTTTCCAAAATTTTGCTAGCCTTGTTCCCGAAGGAATTAGGTCGTGAAACTTTACACTCCTCTAATTGAATTTCTTTTAAAAGATTTTAGAAATAAACACAATAATTTATAGAGGTCTAAGCAGCTGTATAAAAATTCCTAAAGTTTTGCCACGAACCGAGTTGCCGCAAAATGCTCGATTTTCAATTCGAGTATTTTATGAATTAATTTTGTTGCAAAAATTTGTAGGCATGAAATTGGGGTCAAATGATGAATTTAGGATCAAACGGTGCATTTTTCAATAACAGTGTGATTTTTAAAAAATCCTCAAAGTTAGCAGCCCCTATGTTCGGGAATTCGAATCTTATGGTGCTTGAGAGCTCTATAACATGAGCCGAGGATGATCCAATCCCTTCCAGACATTGAACCCTAAGGAAAATTACTATGGCAGCCACATAGCCACCAAATTCACATCCAAAATGCTTTTTTTATCTCCCATTTCTCTTTTTCCTCACCCCCTCCACCATTTTCTTTTTGGCTAGTCACTTCCTCCTCTTTCCACCCCTACTCTAGCATTCTTCCTCTATATCTCCATCATATATATCACCAAGGATCAACCTTCTCAAGTAAGAACTTCAAATTGAAGATAGAGGATTCCATAAAAAGCTAGGGAGGTGTAAGGAAAGCTAGCAAGAGATTAAGGGTTGAGAGGTAAGAACAACCCTTCTTATTTTCTTTTCTAGATTTAATTGGTATGGATGGCTCATAAATTTCTAACTCTAAAAATTTACATATGGGAGAGGGAGGAATTTCACATGTTGCAATGATAGTCTTGCATAGGGCATGGAGGAAGTAAAAAATGCCAAAGGTTAGAGGATTTAATGAAATATAAATGTCCCTTTCTCTACTTCTTTTATCATGCTGAATTATAAGAAGTTGGTGTGCTTGAAATGGATTTTTTCTTTAGTTTCTTGATTGTGTGGTTGTTGAATTCTTCAAATGATGTGGTCCTCTATTATGTTAGAATGGCGTGAGTTAAGGTGCTGCTTGGTCCACTTCTATGTGTTAGTGGCATGAATTATGGGTGAACCATTAAGTGGCCATTATGCTGCTGAGGGGATTCTTAGTGGTGTGATCTTTGGCTAAGTTTAGGAATAAGAAGAATGTAAATTTAAGGGTAAATGTATGGGTGACGTTAATTTCTTGGATGCACTGAGGACTAAAAATAATGTGAATATGGTGTGTGTGTGTGAGTGGGGTATATCTATTATTGCTTTATGCATAAGAGTAGGAAACTTTAATTTTTAGATGCCTTGAGAAGCTGGTACAGCTTCTATTATGTGAAGGATAATTCGTTTGTGGCACTATGGGGCATATGTACATGAGTGTGGGCATGTGCCATGAGTATATGGGTGACATGAAATAGTAAGGATAGTATGAGTGAACTATGGTGAAATTGCTAGTACTATGGAATTTAAATGGTGATTATTTATATGTATAGTACAAATGGTGAGAGTTACATAAAGTGTGAAGGTATTTAGACAAGTTTAGTTCTAAATTATTAATCTCTACTAATACATGGGAGTAACTTAACTAAGATAGCAATGAGCAGGTGTTGGTAATATTACAAGGAGATATAAGAGACAACTTGATGGCATGTTCGAAATAAGGTGTTTATGTGATAAAGTAATTGAGCTATACATGATTGGTATATAAGTTATTTTGGCCAAATTATTGGAATGTAGGCTTAATAAAAATATAGATAATATATATATAAATGCTAAAGCATGGGAATAATGGTATTAAAACAAGTGTAATTCTATGTCATTAAGGGTATAAATAATCTACCAAAGAGAATAATGGAATTAAAATAAGAGGGTGACTTAAGTATGGAGATGAAATGTTATGATATGTCATGTAGGAAGAAATTGACAATATGCAAATTGCTTTTACATGATTATTGCTTTTGAATTATTGCTTATATGCTGGGGTAATAATTTGTACCAAGGGAGCATAGCAACCCATAAGAAATGGATACCTTGGTTAATCGAAATAAATGAGCTAAGAGGGTTTTTTTGGATGTAAGTATGTAAGCCAATACTAGTGCATGAGGACAACATACTTCAAAGGGTTTTAATTTTATATTATGAATGTAATAAAACACCTTACTTGTGAAAGTAATATGGCATATAATTGGATAGGTAATAGAAAAGAAAATAATGGTCATTATCAAAAGAAGGGAAAATGTATTGAATGCCTTAAAAAGGAAGTTAAAAAATGTATCCTAAAGATGTGAGTCAAAATGGCACAAATTAGTGCCTATATTATAAGCCCTTTTGTAGTTTAATTTACATGACATGTAAAGCTCCTTCAAAATCTAGTTAAGACTAAAATTTGATATGAACTTGAGCCCATAATGGTTAATTATTTAGAATGAAATAAGGCATTAAAAATTGATTAAAATGTAATGGCTACGGCCTATAATAGTGACAACAAGAATATTTGCTTTGGGCCTATGACAATATGAAATTGAGACATTGAGCCTATGAGAGCTAACTATTAACTTGGCACAAGGCATGAAAGAATGCCTAGAATATAATGGCTATAGGCCTATTAACATGATAGGAATACTAAAGGCTATAGGCCTATGATAGTGATAAGTACTTGAGAAATGACCTATAACTATCCTAAGAAAATGACTATTCTAGACTTAATTAAAACATTGCTAATAAAATTGATATATAAAAAGCTGTAATATTAAATGAATAGCCCTAAACATATTTATGAACTAAATTTAAGCTAGATTTAAAATTGTCCGATCAGACCCAAATATGACATGTAGCTATTTAGGTCAATTTTCAACTGTGAGAATAAAATTGTATCTGATTGTTAACCACTTCTATGTATTATTATATGATGATTAGTAATAAACTGAATGGGAAATTTAGATGACTAGCTTGTAACTATCTAGGCTAAGAGTAGACTTTCAAATAAAGTTGACAATTATCTATTTTTTAGCAAAGAATATTATATAAAGCTGATAAGTAAAGGAATAGACATGGAATAAAGTTAAATGGCCCATTAGTAGACACCCACTTGATGGGTTGACTAGTCAACTTAGGGTTTAGCAGCTACTAGTTATCTTGTGACTGGAGACGTTTAGGAACTAATCTCTATTATGTCACCTAGTTTTTGAGATTCATTATTGGTGGCTAGAGAGGTCTATGAACTTATCTCTATCATATCACCTAGATTTTAAGATTATTTTGTAGCTAGAGAGGTCTACTGACTTATCTCCATCATGTCACCCAATTATACTTGATTATTTATGGCTGGGGAGGCCCACAAGCTGATATTCATTATGTGACATAGCACTTGTGTCTGAAGAGGCTACAGTTGATCTCCATTATTGCAGTTAGGCCAGTGTAGTGGCATAGGCCCAAAATGAGGACCATTGCACTAGTTATTCCCTCTAGATCCAGTGTCTTGAAGTGTAGTCTACCTAGCAGGGCCTAAGTTTAAACTTAAGTATTTTCCCTCTCAATTGATTAATTAATTGAATGAATATGATGTCTGCACTCTAGGCAAAGGAAATCTAAGTGAGCCAATGAAAATAATTAATTGAAATTAGTACACAGACATACCTATGAGTGTCTAGCAAATATAGTATAAGAAAAGTGTATAGGATACACATAATGTTAGTAAAAGCTGTGCCTCTAATAACCTTAAAATAGGGAGCTAACTAGCTATATGAACCACTTAATTAAATTAGTGCAGTGACATTATTGTAATTAATTTGTTAAAGGCTTAGAATAGTATATAATTAAATCCAATAGAAGAGATATGTTTATTTGACCCGCATATGTTTGAATCTATGAATGGGACATATTAAACTACTTGTGTGTAACAGGTGAGACATACTTTTAATTAATTAAATTCACCACTGAGTTTTGTACTCACCATACTAGTGTTTTGTTGCATAGGTAAACAACAATAGTAGGGTAGCCTCGAGACAAGTGTAATGTAGTAGTAGAATCAACAAAGGGGATGGTTGTATTTGATATACTATGCATAATGGCACTCATGTAATAGATGTAGGTTATTTGTCTAGCATGCTTAAGAACTACTGTGGTTTTGTAACCTATTTAAATTATAAATTTGTATGAACAACATTTGCATAAATAAATAACAACTTGTGTGAGCAATTGAGTTAGATTTTATATTGAAACTAAATGTGGGGCCTGAGGCCCATGGGATGATAATATATAAAGGATAAACATGATTGAGTCAAGATTGTAAATGCACCTATTATCAAGGTTCTTTAGGGATCCGATAAGGGTGTTACACTTTATCTTTATTGGCACCACTTATGATTTAATCTCAATATGTAAACCCTTGTCAAATGTCTTGCACTTGTCTACCTTAGTATTCTTAGCATATCTGCTAAGCATGGTGAACTCTTTCTCACATTCACAAATTATTTTTTGTTCCTATTTTAGATATACAAACTATTGCCTCCTATCTTCAAGATAGTCCTCTGTGATATACTTCTTATGAAACTTAGCTAAGAAGAAATCCCATGTAACTTGGTCTTTTATCCTATACTCAATGTTGTCCTCCCACCACTTTAATGCCTTTTATTGTAGGAGTGCAGTGGCACATATCGCCTTCTCTTTGGATGTGTACTATATCTACTTCATTATTTTCTTAGTGCAGTTAAACAAGTGCTCCACCTTTGCTAGCATTATTCGCAAGCTTTATCTTGCCTTCTCTTTTAAAATCCCTTGCCCCTATTTTCTTTACCTTCTCTATGTAAGACTTCTAGAGGGCTAAGGTATCTTAAGCTATGGTAGTAGTGGTAGAAGAGCAATAATAGTAGCTTGCCTTAACAATTGAAGCATCTCCTACAGTAACACTAGCGAAAGCTGTCCTATGAATTGTGTATGCCCTACTACACTAATTGACGTAGACCCCATTCTCATGGCCTTGGGTGCTACTATAGTCGAAGTATGACTCTGAACTTTATCCTCACTACCCTATGCTAAAGCACTCATCGTATGCGTAGGTAAGAAAACAACTTGATAAGCCTCGATATCCAATAGTATATGATGTAGATTCTAGACTCTAAAGCACTTAAATGCCACTAGGAATGCCTAAATTGGAGCTTTGATACCACCAAATATGACACCCCTTACCCAATCTGGACACCAAGCCCGATTAAGGTCTGCATGCATATCAAGATATCTAACTCACTTATCCTATTTACTTATTATAAAACATTCTTGTTAAACACATTGTTTGTGAAAATATGAGTTTACAAAAACCTTTTTAAATAGTGTTACATATTCAAAACTAGGAATCCTTGTGCCAAAATTCTGAAAGCATAATAGCTATACCAAGCGCTATCCCAAAATTTGAGTACTAACTTGCAAAAAAAAATACACTTCTATAATCATTTCACACACTTCCATAACTTCATGTGATCCTCTGATCACTCCAATAGCACACAACACAATCACAAGATATCTCAACCTCAAAAAGAGATATCATATATCACAACACGTAATGAAATGGTTTAATAAGGTTTGCAAACTTAAAAATAGAAAATGAAATATTAAGTTTTAGTTACACCTTTGAGTGCAACCAATACAATGAAACATTAAGTTTTAGTTTCACCTTTGAGTGCAACCAATACATCACATACTATATACAATTATAAACTTAACTAAAAGAAATGCCTTCTTTTGATAATAATCGATGTCCCAAGGCTTTGAGTATCAAAAAAGTCATCTTCTTACCAATGTATCATGTAAAATGACAAGCTAAGCTAATGCTTATGTAATGCTCGAAAAGTCAAAGTTTTACGAACAGTACTGAACGAATCCGGATGATATTCCCCGTGGTACGGGTTGTCATTCTAAGTCCGATGACTGGCATATTGGTCATAAAATTTTGACGGGCCTAAAACTAGGGAAAATGAATGAATTAAAAATTTTAGCAGAACCAAAAATTTATATTAGGTCATAAACTAATGTTTTTAGAGATAAAAAGATTTTAAGTCAAGATAGCCCCGAGACTAGGAATGTGTCTAGATGGTCTCAAAAATACCATACCATGAACCTAAAAAATTCCACTGAGTGTGATGGTGGAGAAATTAGAATTTTCTGCGGTCAAATGGTATTTTTATGAATTTTTTATTCTGGCCGTGAATAGTGCCAAAAAATCAATAGTGGAATTCTAAGTTGAAATTTTGCATAGACCTTAGTTTCATTAAATTAGGAATTTTAAAACTTAGAGCAACAGAGAATCTTTTATGAATTTTTGAATTTTAAACTTGGTCTGTGATGAATAGTGACTTTTTGCTCCTAAAGGAATTTTGAGCTAAAATTTTATGTGGGGCTTAATATCAGTAATTGAGGATTTTTACAACTAAAATGGGGAATATTTGGACATCTAAATAATATTTTTTGAATTTTTAAAGGAAAAAGTGGCTTAATTAGTGCATAAAGGGATTGGGCTTTAATTGGGCCAAATTAATAGGCCCAGCCCAGTACATAGAAGCTAAATAAAATCTGCTTATAGCTCACTTGAAGGAAGATTATCTTCTTCCTCCCAATTGCTTCATGGATAATGCCATTAACGGCCCTTCCCTCTATTTTCAAGCTTTCTCTCTCTAAAATCTTCCATAACTCCATCCAAAATTAACATGAAATAAACCTCCATCACTCAAAGGCCTTAGTTCTACCAAGAATTTTGAAGAAAAAGGGACTAATTTGCAAAATTCACTACTTGAGTGAATTAAGCAAAATTATTCAAGTTTCAATTTTTATTTTTGATATAGCTAAATTAGACTATTTTAAGAATAGCTATGGTGTTAGAATTTCAATTTGAGCCATAGGTAATTTTATAGGAATTTTTCTAAGTTAAATTTGGTTATGTTAAGAGGAGAAATACCAAGAGTGAGGGAGCTAATGAATCCTAGTCCAAGTGGTGGTGACAAGGCTGGAAAAGTACCCTAGGTATGTGGAATAGCATAATTTTATCATGTCTTACATGTGTATGTAAATTTAGTTATATTACTTGTATGGAATTTGCAAAAAGTACATGTATGTGTGTTGTTTAGGTGTAATGTAAATACAAGCATGCAAATTGGGTCAAATTAATATGATTTGTGTAACAATTTAAAATGAAATGATGTATATGTGTGTATATGCATTTATGGCTGAATGGTCACTTAATTAGTGCATAAAATGTGGGTCGAATGAAGTGCTCATGTAAGATGTGTAAATGGTATGTAGAGAGTGCTTAAAGGAAAAGAAAGTTGACCCAACAATTATAGCTTCATATGTCTAAAATTCTGACCTCGTTAGAGGTAAAAATTTAAGTAAGTTAACACATATTATATTGAGGGCATAAAGTGAGAATAATTTATTAAGATAGCATTGCAAATGAGGCTTAAATGAGAGGAAAAATGGAAGGTCTAAAGTGACAAACATGACCAATTGAATAGTGTTAGTTGCAAAAACTGGCCAAATGAATAGTGATTTTGTGACAGTGGCAAAATCATAATTAAATGTGAAAATTTGACTTATAATGGCATATTAAGGATAAAATAACACTAAAGATGGTCTAAATTAGGTAATGGCCCATTAGTTAGATGCCCATTGGATAGGTTGATAGATCAACAAGGGATAAAGTAGCTACTTGGTGGTCAGTCCTTTTAGGACCTACTACCGTGTGTTGGTGTTGTTAAGACTATGCGATGCTTCGACATCCTGTTTGATGTGACTGTGGATATTGGGAATGCTCTTTGGATGGGTCCCTACTATCCATATTTGTGTGATGCTTTGTAGATATTGGGAGTGGTCTACTAACGAGTCCTTACTATTGGGGGAGGTAGGTGTAACTATCTAGGCCCTAAAAGTGGGCTACTGCACAGGATAGTCCCACTATCTAGTGTCTTTATGTGTTATTTATCTATGGGCCTGTAAACTAATAAAATAAATAGTAATGACTAATGCATGAACTAAATAAATGAATAATTAGACTTGGCAATATAAGATGACTTTATTACATGCAGAACCTTACATGATTACTTGTTGCATGAGACATAATATAATTATGTCATTCTACCGCTAAGTCTAATACTCAGTGTATTGGTGTTTTGATACACAGGTCACGAGTAGAGTATGGGTGAGCATCAGATGTTAGAATCGGTATAGCTATGCCAGTGTCTTTTGGTGTATTTCATTTCTATTGAATTTAGTATATATAGTTTATTGCACTCATGTATGTATAGGGGTAGTATTAGAGGTATGCTGATGTCTATTAATTAAAAGAAGTTAGTATGTACTTTGCAATGAATGGTTACTTTCTTGGTATGTTTCTTTCTGTTGATGGCTCCATGACCCTATGTGTAATTAAATGTGATGATATTGTGTTGATGGTTGATTCTGGAGGACTAGAAGGTCACAAGGAGTAATAAGGAGGGTTGTTGAATTAGAAGTGCATTTTCTTTGCAGGTTTAATTAGCTTGGGAACCAGGGCAGTTGTTATACAACCAGAATTCTTAGAATTGTTTGGTAGTGTCCAAGGGAACTGTTAGCGAAGCAAAATAGGATGTAATTATCGAATAACTGATTAGATTTAGATAAAGAACATGCTAGGTCAATATTGGTCAAAAGTGGAGAGAAGTTAAATGAGTGGCCGTTGGGGAAATCATAAGATAGGTGACCTTAGTGGGAAGTGACACACTCTACCAGTTTCAAGTAGAAATCGATAAAGGGTGTCACATTTAGTGTTATTAGAGCACGGTTTAGGCTATTCTAGGCATCCGATACATTAGTGCAAAAGTTTAAGGTGTCAATAGTGTCAAGCTACACTGTCTGATGTTGACCAATTGTTTTATTTTAGAAAAATGTGAAGAGTGATAGAACTCTAATCGAGGGCAAAGAAGAAGTGGCGAGCTATGCTCCCACCACTATATATAGACCAGAAGGAAGTGCAGGTGCCCCTAATCCTAAGGATGCAGCCCCGAGACAATCACCACTAATGCCACAGCCACAGCTAGCACCTGGTGTATAGGCATCACCAAAGTTGCTACAGCATATTATGAACCTGCTAAGATAGACTGTAGCACCTGCTTTAGCACCAGTCCCAGTATCAGTGGTGGTTATTGCTCCTCTAGCTTCACAGAAGAGTTATCTAGAGAGAATCAAGAAGTTAGGAGCTGTGGATTTCTAAGGGATATGAGAGGATGATACCGCAAAGGCAGAATATTGGCTAGAGAGGTATACCCAGATTTTAGGGGAGCTAGACTGTCCGGTGGCTGATTATGTGAGGTGTGCTACATCACTATTACAGGAGGAGGCTTATCATTAGTGAAATATGCTGAAGAGGGGGAAGACTACTGGATAGTTGACTTGGGCCTTTTTCTAGGAAGAATTCAAGAAGCGATATGTGCGAAACTCATATATGGATAAGAAACGACAAGAGTTTTATGACCTCCAGCAATTTAAGAAGTCAGTATTTGAGTACAAGAAGGAGTTCGATCATTTGAGCCACTATGCTGTAGAATTTCTCCTTAATGATAAGGAGAAATGTAAGAGATTTAAGAGAGGATTG
>CANXYI012057350.1:0-14430 GCA_948208565.1 Hura crepitans
TCAATTTTCTCAATTTTAGGGTAAAATGGCATTATTTTGTTGAGCAAAATAGCCAATTTGCTAAAGAAAAAATGGCCATTTTATAGCTCAAAATACTAGTTTTCACTCTACTAAAAATGGCTATTTTGTGTCCTAGAAATATTCCTAAACCAGCTAATGAAGATGGACGTTTTATTATGGGAAATTACCATTTGCACAAAAAGCCTATTTTACTATGGGCATCAGCCATTTTGATAAAGAAAATGCCTATTTTCCATTGGCCAAAATGTCCATTTTTATCCTGGAGTTTCATGTGTAAAAGGTTAACTCCATACTAGTTTTAAAGGTTGACTTTTTGGGATAAGTGAACACTAAAAAACATGAAAAAACACATTCTAAAGAATTTTCAATATTTTCTAGAGTTTATTTTAAAAGCTTTCCACCCATTTCACTCGAGTTCAATTCTTGAAGGTAATTACACACAGTAGGTTGACCAAACATTCTTCTTATTCTTCTTCTTCTTTTTATATCCATTAGCCAGTCAGGTATAGTACCCCTTTGTTATATTTTGTTTGATGCCTATTTACAAGTTAAAAGACGTAACCTTATTTTATTTAGGTATTCATCTACCAGTTAGATGTAGTACCATTATTTTGTTTGTCTATTATTAACATGTTATTTTGTTTTATTTCTTTTTTATGCAATTTTTTTATTTGTCCCATTTTTACATGTTACATATTTATTTGTTTTTTTTCTTATTTTCTTTATTATTTCTTTAATTCATGTCTTTTTTTATTATTTATTCTTTTTATCAATTTAATCATTCATTTCATACTACTAACATGTTGTTATTGTTGTGATGCGAGTTATATGAAGTATATCGGGGTTTTATTTAATCAATTTTTTTCTCCTGTTAACATCTGATTACATTTTAGAAAATTTCAATGTAATTTGATTTTTATTCGATTAAAATGTATTTTAGGTAATTTTTGTGTAATTTTTATTTCCTTTTTAGGTTAGAATCTATTTTAGATAATTGCCATGTAATTTAAATTTCATTTTTATTATTTTCCTATAAAAATTGTATATGTTATAATAGATAGAAAATGATGAAAATGATTTTTACACGTCACAAAAATAACCAACTTATTTTATAACTAATTAATTGGAGTTTTCCTAAGAAAATAGGTTTAATTTTTCTTTAATAAAAGGCACAAATAATAAAAGTTGTTTTCATAAATTGGCAAGAAAGAACTAAGGTTCTTAAAAAAAATCAAGTACCCATTTTCTTGTATGATAGTCTTTCAATTTCAAGCACTTTATTTATTTTTGTAAATATGTTCTATTATTCTTTTTATATAATTATATGATTTATTTTAATGTTAAAACTTGTCTGAGAAAAAGAATAAAACTATAAATTTAATCTAAAATTCTGTATTAACTTGAGGTATAAATAGGAATAGGGTTTCGGGCTAGTCTAGTTTTAGCCTTCTAGGGTATTTCTAAACTCCAGTAGGGTAACGACTCGTACATTATAATGCCTAACTCACTTTTTTTTGGCTAATCGAATGAAATGGCTAAGGATTGCTCTAATTTTCTTCTCATCTTTTGGGACTCGAGGAGTGAGATTTAGGTCGAGTCTTTGGTTGTTTTAGTTTGACCAGCCTTAGAAAGGAAGGGATGCAAACAACCACCTCCTTACTTGAAGAAGAATTCTTAAGATAATGGGATAAACTAACATAATACAAGATAAAAGAGGAGCTAACGTAGGACTTTTTCTTGCAAGAATTCTATAAGAAATACATACTTGAGGATTATTTGGATGAAAAAAGGCAATAGTTTATAGACCTTAGATAAGAGTAGAAGTCCATAGGGGAGTGTAAGAAGGACTACTCCATGCTTAGCCACTATGCTAAGAACACTATTACCATGGAGGTTGATAAGTGCATGTGGTTTGAAAAAGGATTACATGTTGAGATTAAGTCTCAAATGGTACCTATAAAGATTAGAGACTTTAATCAACTGGTTGCAGTCTATCATTTGATAGAGAAAATGAAAAAGGAGAATTGGGAATATTATTAGAAGAAGAGATCTTTTGGACTTGCAGCATTAAGTTTTGTATAGCAATCAGGTAAAAGGTTTAGAGGTAGTTAGTTTGGGACACCACAACAATCTTAAAAGTAGGTTTAGTCTTACAAGTTAACCCAAGGAAATTGAACAAAGGTAGGACTAGACAATAGTCACAGGTAGCCAGTACGTTTGTTTCCACAACCAAGAGTGGTTAGATTCCTTAGTGTCTAACTTGCCATAAGCAATACAAGGGAAAGTGCTAGAATAGTGAGCAAGGAGTATACTTTTAGTGTGGTTCACTAAATTATTTCCTTTATGATTGTCCTACTAGGGTTGATGCTTGTCAAAGATCTATGTATACTCTACTAAAGGTTAGAAAAGAGATTAGGGAGATAAACTAGAGGGAGCTCAAATGGATAGAGTCTAGTCTTGAGTTGAGCATAGAGCCCCTACTCAATTATAAGCCATCAGGGCATGAGAGAAGGTGGATGATCCAAGCATCATTGTAGGTACTTTTCTTCTTATTAACTCTTATGTTTTGGCTCTCATAGATCTGGGTTCTACATATTCATATGTTTGCACATCATGAGCATGAAACTAGGGGTTAGAGTTAGAACTTATGTACTAAGAGATTATGGTTAGTAGTCCCTTAGGTCAATATGTCATAGTAAACAAGGCTTACAAGAAGTGTCCGTTGATAGTGTAATGACACTAGTTTTTGGCTGATCCCATCTAACTACCATTTGATAAGTTTGATATGATATTGGGCATGGACTAGTTATCCAAGTATCAGGCCATAGTCAACTACAAGTTAAAGAGGTTGACTCTCAAAGATAATGATAAGGTTAAGATTACAGTGGTGTGTGAAAGGACATATTTTCTATCCAATGTTTATCTCAAGAGTAACAACAAAGTGCATGTTAAGGAAAGGGCGTCAAGCTTTCCAAGCTCATGTTTATGATACTTATAATGGAGAGCTATATGCCAGTAACATACTAGCAGTATCAGAATTTATGGATGTATTTCTTAAAGAGTTGCCCCATTTGCCTCCAGAATAGGAACTCAAGTTTATTATAGAGATGTTACCTAGCACTGCTCCCATATCAATAGCTTTATATGGAATCACTCTAGTAGATTTAAAAGAGTTAAAAAATTAATTACAAAAGTTATTTGATAAGGGTTTTATAAGGCTGAGTGCTTTGCCTTGGGGAGCACTAGTAATATTTGTGAAGAAGAAGGATGGTTCTTTATGTTTGTGCATAGATTACAGATAGTTGAACAAAGTAACTATCAAGAACAAGTATTTATGGCCATAGATTAATGACCTTTTTAATGAGCTTAAAAGGGCTAGAGTGTTCTCTTAGATTGATTTAAGGTCAAGTTACAATCAATTAAGGGTAAATGAGGCAGATGTGACAAAGATAGCTTTCAGAATAAGATATAGCCACTATGAGTTTTTGGTAATGCCATTTGGGCTTATCAATGCTCCTATGGCTTTTACGAATCTAATAAATAGAGTTTTTAGATAATATTTGGATAAGTTTGTAGTTTTCTTCATTGATGATATCTTGGTCTATTCTAAGAGTAGAGAAGATCATAGACAACATTTGAGGACATTTTTACATATCTTGAGAGAAGAAATACTCTACACCAAACTTACTAAGTGTGACTTTTAGCTTAGTGAGGTGTCTTTTCTTAGACACATAGCTTCTATAAAAGGGATTCAAGTTAATCCTTACAAGTTTTAGGTAGTCCTAGAGTGGAAGCCACCTAGGAACACCATAGAGATACGATGTTTCCTCAAGTTGGCTTGTTACTACAAACGATTTGTTAAAGATTTTTCTTTGATAGTAGCACCTATAGCTTAATTGTTGTGAAAAGATATGAAGTTTATCTAGGATGACAAATATCAAAAGAGTTTCAATAAGCTTAAGGCAATTATGACAGAAGCCTTAATTCTAGTGCAGTCAGTCTCTAGGAATGATTTCACTATTTACATTGATACTTTGCATGATGGGTTAGGGTGTGTTCTAATGTGAGAGGGCAAGCTAGTTGCCTATGCTTCTAGGTAGTTGAAGCCATATGAGAAAAACTACCTTACTCATGATCTAGAGCTTATAGTGATAGTATTTACATTAAAGATCTGGAGACACTATCTATACATAGATAAGTGTTATGTGTACACTGATCACAAAAGTTTGAAGTATCTTTTGACACAAAATGAGTTAAACTTGAGGCAGAGATGATGAATGGAGTTTATTAAGAATTATGAATGTTAGGCTTCAGTGTACGCCTAATAGTGCTTTATTGACAAAGATGCAAGTCAAGTCTAGTTTGCTAGGGCAAGTTAAAGATAGTTAGAAAGATGATCCTAGGTTAATTAGTGTGATAAGTGCCATCCAAGAGGGAAAGCCTACCAAGTATGAGTTGAAAAATGATGGTTATTTGTATTACCATGGTAGAATCTGTGTTCCAAATGTTAAAGAGTTAAAGAACCATATTCTAGAAGAGGTTCACAATGCTCTTTATGCTATGAATCTAGGTAACATGAAAATGTACCAATATTTAAAGTTAACATATTTGTGGCTTTGTATGAAAAGAGATGTATCATAGTTGGGGACAAAGTGCCTTACTTTTTTAGTAGGTGAAGGCAAAGCATCAAGTTCCATCTGGATTGGTACAATCTATAACAATTCCAGAATGGAAATGGGATAGGATCACTAAGGATTTCATGGTTAGGTTACCTATGATAAAGGAAAAGTGTGATTCTATGAGGGTTATGGTAGATCATTTTACCAAGATAACTCATTTGATACCAGTGAGGATGGATTATTGAATGAAAGATCTTACTAAATTATATATAGATGACATTATCAGGTTGCATGGAGTGCCATTTTTAATCATATTTTATTAGGAACTACAGTTTACATTGAGGTTTTGGAAAAAAAACTTCACAATAACTTTGGTACTTGGTTAAGTTTTAGCATGATGTTTCATCCTTAAGACTATTTAACAATCAAAAATAGTCATTTAGGTAATCTTTTGATACTTGAGTGATTGCATGTTAGTGTATGAATGATGCTATGCTTATGATGAAGCATCTTTGTCAAGTGCTTAAAGACATGTTAAGAAGTTATGCTATTGAGTTCAAAGGTAGCTGGGATCACTATTTGTCATTAGAAGAGTTTGTCCATAATAATAGTTATCAAGCAAGTCTAGGAATGGGTCTTTATGAGGCATTATAGTGAAACCTAGCTCATGGGACCAAATTTGACTAAGGATGCTGAGGAGAAGGTGATGATCAATAGAGAATGGTTAAAAACATCTTCTGATAGATAAAATTCATATGCTAATCTTAAGAGAAAATATATTGAGTTTAAAGTGGGAGACAAGGTGTTTTTAAAGGTTTTGCCATGAAAGAAAGTTTTACATTTTGGCAAGAATGGAAAGCTAAGTCTGAGGTTTATTAGGCAATATGAATGATAGAATGTGTGGACTACTATCTTATAGACTAGCATTTCCATTATAAGTTTAGTAGATTCATGATGTTTTCCACATCTCTATGCTAAAAGGATATAAATCTGATTCGACACATATTTCATTTGTGTGTGAAATTAAAGTTAGGCCAAATTTGTCTTATGAAGAAGAACCTATCAGAAATCTTCCTAGAGATGTTAAAGAATTGATAAACAAGATAGTTCCACTAGTAAAAGTTGCTTGGATGCAACGTGTGATAAAGAATGCAACTTAGAAGACAAAAGTTCAAATGAGAGAGTAATACCGTCATCTATTTGAACAAGGTAATGTTGAGGACAATATTTCTTTTAAGAGGGAAAGTAATGTAATAACCCAAAAATCCTAACTTTTATGAATAGTACTTTCCCAAGATGAATAGTGTTCTTGAAACTTGGGATACACTGAAGTTACCAAATAAAAGTATTAATCATAAAATAATTTTAGGCTAAGTTTGAAATCAATCAGAATTCATTTTATTAGTTAAAAATGCTAATAAAGTTTTTATGGTAGTGTTTTGTAAATAATGACCAAGGCAAAGCTAAACTGAAAAATATTTTAAAAGTTGCTTAGAAAATTATAGGGCTTATATGACCTAATACTCAAATATTTTAATTGGCATGTTGGCATCGAAATTGGAATTTTTGGAGGTTGTGAAGTACTTTATCTAAAAATCAAGTAACATAAAAAACAATGTAATGATTCAATTTTTTTGAGATTTTGGAGCTCTAATTTTTAGAGGCTTATGGAGTGTTAATTAATTGAATTTTTGGGAGTAAAATTGGAGGAAAAAAAGTGAGTTTTGATTTTTAAAAAAAAAATCAAAAATCACTTTCTTTCCTCCAATTTTACTCCCAAAAATTCAAATAATTAACATTCCATAAGCCTTTGAAACTCGGAGCTCGAAAATCACAAAAAATAGAATACAAATGCATAATTTCATATGACCCGATTTTAGTAAAAACACTTCCTAGCCTCCAAAAATTTTAATTATAGTTCCAATGAGCTAATTAGAATTTTTTAGTATTAAGTTGTACAAATCTCAAAATTTTCTTAGCAACTTTTGAATATTTTATGGCTTAGCTAAAACTAAATCACTATTCATATGACATTATTGTAAAATTTAACTATCATTTTTAACCATCTAAACGACCTAATTTTAACTTCAAATTTCACCCATATATATGTTATAATTAATACTTCCATTTAGTAAGATTAGTGTCCTTGACCTTGGGAAAAGACTATTCTTCTCTTGACAAGTACTATTCATAATACTGAGATTTTTTTGGCATTACACTCATGCATAACAAAAATTAAAGATCCATGGAACCCGAGCAATGGTTGAGACATTAAAAAAATTAAAAATAAAAATTTAAAAAAATCATAGAATAAGAATTTACCATAAATTCTCCGCGCAACTCCAATTTATAGCTTTTCATCTCACTAGGTTGTAGCAAACCATAGTGATCAAAAGTAGAACACCTCCAAGGTATCTATACTAGTAGCAAATTCAATGACAAATCTCCAAGGGGTGCACAAGTGAATTGTATTACTAAGTTCTAGCAAGAAATAAAATTCAAGAAGAAAGAAGGAGAAGGCTTAAAAAAGGTGAATTGCGGTAATAATATAGAACTATTCTCTTTGTTAAGGCTTTCATTTGGAGAGCAACCTCACAAGGTGTTTATAGCCATTTTATTCACCCTTAGGTTAGATTTTTTAGCCCTAAAAATCCTAAAATATTAAACAAAAAGGGCTAATTCTAGCCAATCACTTAAAACATTTAATTAACTCTTAATTAATATTTTAAGCTTTTCACTTAGGCTCTAAGCTTAAAAAGCCTTTTGATTTTATTTTTTCTTATTTAGTGAGATCTGATATCCTTAAATACTCCATAGTTTTACCTCATTAATTTACTCTTATTGATGTGTGACTTTTGGGCTTTTGAAGCACATTAACAGTATAACAATGAATCATAATACCAGTAAAATTGAAATTCTATATTTAATCCAATTAAATCATTCCCATTAATAAATTCACTATTATAAAAGTCATCATAGGCTTCTAGCCAAGCACAATAACTACCCAAGTGTTAGAAAGTCAAGTGGTTTGACTTATCCCTTCCATGTTTAGTTATTGTGTAATAAACTCCTTTCACCATCCTTTATCTCATCCAAGTTTGAGTATGGACTTGTGTCAACTTAATGTTTAATTAAGTATGTCTAATTAAGCCCTAAATATGTTATTCTAATGGCATTTATCTTTATGCCCAAAATGCCCTTGTGAATCCCGTTCACACTGCATTTCACTTTAGCTAGAGATTCTTGAATTAAGATAGTCACTTAAAACTATAAGATAAAGTCCCCTAAAATGATATGTGTGGTGAATCCTCTGTTGATCACTTAACTACTTTTAAGTACCTTATGTTATACCCAACCTCCTAGCTATGTATACCTCATGATTATAGATAAAAGCACTAGAGTCAAATTATGACACTTCATACTTAAGATAGTTAGTGACCTTAAGTCTAAGGATACTTGTATAATTGATATGATGAGATAGGTATTCAGTGAAACATATCTTTATCCATATGAATGATCTCATGTTGGGTCCTCAATGTACTTGTCCCCTAGACAAGCATCTACATGTTAACCCTAAACATTGATTATGCCCACAACTTATGAGATCAGTTACTTGACCCATGCAAATAGTATAATATGTGCTAGTCATTTTACATTAAGATTGTCCCGTCTTGTTAATACTATGACTAGAATTAATTTTTGTATTACCACATTTGCATATACTAAACATCTCACTTAATGAACTCTTTCATGAATGCCTCTATACTATGATTGTATTTAGGGACTTTATTACATAGTTTAATATTAACAATTAAGCAAATGAATAAACATAAGCACCATATAGTAAAGAAATTCAATTTCATTAATAAATGAAGTTCATATGTCACACAAAAAAACCCTATTATATAATCTCTAGGGCATACAACTAATAATCTCCCACTTGTACTAAGGCCAATCACCTTTATACCATGTATCTAAGGCCATTGTTATGCTATGACAAGCTTATGCCTACTTTTATGCTATGATTGGCTTATGCCATACGTTATGTTTATACTTTTCATTTATCATTCTTTAGGGTTAATTTGCTTTATTTTTACCAAGGACTCTCTCTAAATAAATTATAATGTTTAAAAATGGAAATAATTTACATGATGTAAATGAGATGCTTAACTCTTAATTCTCATATAGTTGGAAAATAATAACTTAATATGGTAAGGTAGGTTCAATATGTAAAGTAATCCTTTATGGATTTAAATGAATATTAAATGAGTTTATGATGAGTAATATGATAATTTTAGCTAACTATATGCAATAAAAAATGATAGCAGTGCAAATATTAATAAGTACTCAAAATTCAAAATAAAGTATATGCCAATTAACAAGTTCTTTATGAATATTTTGTGTTTCCATCAAATGGAATTGAATGGAAGAGTTATACTAAGGTAACCTATATGTTTAAGATAAGATACAATAAGCTTGAAATCTCTTCTTTAATTATGCATGCCAATTTACACACACACACATATGAAGACACATATATACATTTGGAAATGTTGGAGTACCACTAAGCATATTGCTTAGTGTGATGGTTTTTGCCTTACATAAGTTAATGAAGATTCCTTGAAGTTGACCCAAAGGATGTACAATTTTGACATAATCATTGAAGCCTAAGCATCAAGGCAAATTTCCCCTTTTGTTGTAAATAGTACTTTTAACTATATATAATTAAGTATATAAATGTAATTGTCAATGGCATGTTTTGTAATGTCCCAAAAATTTGAGATTTCAGGAAGAATTATTTTGAAATTGAATCGAGCAATAGGACCCAAAAAGTTAATTTAGAATTACAAAGAGAAAGTTTTAGAAGTTAATTAAGGACCTAAAAAAAGATTTAAAGTAAGATTTATAAAAAAAGAATTTAAAATTCAGGGATAAATATTCAAATAAGCATTTAATTGTATATCTTAAGTGATTTAAGAAACAAAGGAAAAGAGAATTTAATTATCAAAATTTCATAATGAAGGAAAAATGGATGAAAAATTTTATTTTAATTAATTAATTAATTAATATAAGACTTGTGTGTATTGGTAATATAAATAATTGAATAATTGTAATATGAATTAAAGGGAACAAAAACTTGAACATAAAACCAGATTATAAAATTTAATTGGAAATAAAGGAATTTATGGTTGAAGTAGAAATTTATTATATAAAAGATAAAGTTAAATTAATCCAATATTTAAGAAATAATCAATATTAATTGCCAAAATAACAATAGCATATTATTAATATAAATTAATAGAAAGTAAATAAAATAAATATGCACAAAAAATAATGACATTGAATTTATAATATTTAGTTATAATATAACTATTAGATTTGGGATGTAAATATATAAGGAAAGAGTTTTGTGTGGACTTTAGAAATTTTTATAGGGTCGGTTAAAAAGAAGGAAAAGAGAATGGAATAAAAAGGATTCTCAACTCTTCTATCCCATCTATTGCCAAAAGAAGAAACTTGCAAGAGTTAGCGAGTATGAGGAAAGAAATTTGCAATTTTTTAATCCCATCCGTTGCCAAGAGAAGAAAATTTCAAGAGTTAGCAAGTATGAGGTGAGAAATTTGCAATTTTTAAGAGAAGAATAGAAGGGAGTTCCCTAACTTATACCCTAATTGGATAGTATACCTAGTTTCCTCATCTTTTTCAACCTATTCCAACAGCTAAGAGAATTTGGCATTTCATTGATTCCAACCTTTTGCTTTTGAATCCAAATGGAAGCAATCAAAAGGAATAAGGAAATAAAGCTAGGTATTCAATTGGATAAAAAAAACAAAAGGGAATTTGGGGTTGTCTTTTATCTCTATTTTTGAATTTTTCTTAATCAGATGAGTACCAATGGCTATTGAGATGATTTGTACAAATAATACATGTTAATTTAAGAGGTTCTAAATGCAAAAAAAAGTGAATTTTTGAGCTAGGAAAATCAGCAATTGTTGCTATCAATTTTATGCGATAGAATTTAATATCTTATAGAAAGAAACTAAAGGACCATATCCCTACTATTAGCTATTGTAAAAGTAGGTAAATTAGTGTTGTCGAATTGAGTGTTCAAAGATAAATGCATATGAATCAAAGTAAATTCGGTGGCAATAATGAAAAATTAAAAGGCAGCAATTCCATAGAGTTTCAATGCTAATGCCTCTTGGTGCAAATTAAGGCTGAGAAATCATAGAAAGCAAAGGAAGACATTTCAGTAGGAAATTGACTCTAATGGATCATGAGAGACCTAATTTTTTTTTATGATTTGTGTTACTAAGTTCTAGCAATGAAAAGCTAGAATTTTGTAGGATAAAAATAAGCATATTTCTTCAATTAAATTTATACTTGGAATATATAAAATTATATGAAAATTTGTGTTTGATGTAATAACATTTCAATGATGTAATGACTGGTTTAAATGCTTAAGTTGAATGTAGAATTTTAATTTGCAATAGGATAGAAATATTAGTAGATAGTTGAAGATGTTGGAGGAGTAGACAATGAGCTAAAGATTTGGAAATTTTATAAAAAACATTTGTAGCTAATAACTATAGCAGCAGAAGAGGATTAAATCTTTTATAAATATAGGTGGTAACTATTATAGCTAATATGAAGATTAGATAAAATTGAGTCTAGTTTGGGAAAAATAGAGTAGGGAAAAGGGGATAGGCATATCCTAGTCTTTCTTTTCATTAGTTGATGACTTTGTTATGGTAATTTAATAGAGATTTTGTTTGTTGCTAATGTCATATTCATAGTCTATTTATTAGGAAATAGGGGTATATGTTGTAATAAATAAGACTTTAAAATATTTTTAGAGGTAAAGATAGTAGATGTAATGACTTAAAAATCTTGACTCTTGTGAATAGTACTTCCCGAGGTGAATAGTGCTTCTTAAAACCTAAGTTGCACTAAGTGTACCAATGGGGAGTATTACTTATGAGAGAATTTTGGGCAAAGTTTGAAGCCAATCCGAAGTCATATGGATGGTTAAAAATACTAAAAAAGATTTTACGACAATGTCATGTGAATAGTGTTGCATACAAAGCTAAATCGTAAAATAATTTAAAAGTTGCTCAAAATAAATCTAAAAATTATACAACCTGATACTTAAATATTCTGGATAGACCATTGGCTTTGGAATCATAATTTTTAGACACCAAGAAGTATTTTTACTAAATCGGGTGACGATAAAAAGTATCGATTTTATTGGTTTTTCAAGCTTTTTGAATGCAGGTTTTTGTGAGAGTTAAGGTTTATAATTTAATGATTTATTGAGATTTTATAGGGTGTTAAATGGTGCTAAATAATGGAGAAAAGATTTATAAGGGATTTTTAGTGACCATTAGTTCTTGTGATCTTTTAATCTTACCATCCATTTTCAACATTTAAAATAGTCAAAAGGAAGAGTCAAAATCACTATTTTTAGTAGCCCCCTTTTATTCTCTTCTTCCCCATAATTGCTAATACCACCATAGAGAGAGGATTTCTCCATTTTTTTATCAATTCTCCTCTAAATTAACCCTATAAACAACATCCTAAGCCTTGATTTAACTCGTATAAAGTTTATTTTTGAAGATTTAAGCATTAGGTAGCAGATTTTCTAAGAGATTTTGAAGATTAAAGGTATGGGTGAATAGTGACCATTTTTAGTTTTAGGTATTTTCTTTCAATTTTGATATTTTTCCTAAACCTTACAAGTGCCCGAGAGTGCATATGTATGCCCATTTTATTTTTCGGAGCTATATATGATTTTTTTCTAATTTTTCTAAAAATGAACTTATTTAAATTCGTAGGTGAGAATTTGAACCGAGCTTCTTGTGGTAAGGAGAAGGCTTAAGAGAGCTTTGAGGGTACCTGATGACACATTTTGGTATGTGTAATCACATTAATATGTGGAATTTATGGAAAAATGCATTATGTGTAACTTAACATTTAATGAGGTTGTATAAAATTAATATGTATATGTCGATGTATCATTAATTGATGTTAAATGTCCATTTATGTGGCATAAATGAGATGCAAGGATGTTAATGGGGTTGATCATGTTAGCCGAATGGCCAATGAATGGTGGCATGCATATATATGTAGTATTATGCCATATATGGAAGCTATGAGTAATGTATGGGATGTTATGGTTATGTTGCCTATGTATGTATTATTATAAGATAGTATGAGTGTATGTGTGTATATAGTTGAGGCCAAATGCCATTTGGCTATTGAATGGTTGGTTATGCATGAAAACTTATTACGTAACATAATATCGATAAATGCCTTGTTATTGGTAATATGGTGTTTTGATGAGTATAATGGCTTAAAATGTATTTATGATGCTTTATGTAATGTAAGATACATGTGTATGTGGTTGAAGGTGACTAAAGGCTACTTAGATGTTTGTGTGCATGCTTATACTATGTTATGGCCATATAAATCCATTATACTATAATAATGTTTATATGATCATGTATGATAAATTGAAACATATTGATGTAAATTTGAGCATTTAAGTAGGATATTACAATTGTAAAGGTGTGTGTATGTGATTTTGTGGCCTTGGGTATGTAGAGGTAGAAAATACATGCATGTTAAGTTATATATGCATATTGTGATATTTGCATATGGGTTGGCCTATGTAGTTTGTTTTGGCTTTGAATGCCATAGTGTTTTCTTTGGTCTCTTGGGGTCCATGCCATATGTGTGTGAGTGTGGTGACTTTTTAATGCATGTATATGGTGTGTTTATGATCATGACACATTTCATGGCATGTAATGTATGAATATAACTAAAAGGAGGTATTAAAGCTTATAGTCATGAAAAATAAAGTTCATTGGTGATTATGACCATATGTGACCCTTAGTTGGCTATATGGTATAACCATGAGAAATGTGCTATGGGCATGATGTTAGGCCTTGCTTATGTGCAAAAATGGCTAATGTGACAAGTTTGTGCATGTTGTGACATAAATGATAGTATATGTTAAAAATGTTTATAATGGGATAAAATGATGAGTTTAATAATGTCTATACATCTAGATAACCTAGTTTGGATAGGTTGACCAGTTAACTAGGATTTTAGTAGTTGCTAACTTACCTTCAACTATGAAACCTACAGGTTACTGATTCATGTGTCAATGGGTATGAGGCCTACGAGCCAATGTATCTACGTATCTATGGATGTGAGTGCCTTCAGGTTGCATACTTTTGGGTATGAGTGCCTTCGAGTATAATGTTGTTACATACCTTTAGGTGCGAGGCCTTTGGGCCAATGATATCCGCTATCTAACCTTGGATAATTGTTTCCTTAGTATGGGCATGAGTTAAACATGAGAAAATGATAAATGTGATAAAATAAGGAGTTTAACATATAAAAATGATTATGAAACTCAAACATTGAGTTATGGCATGAATACGAGGTTATAACATGTAATGTGTGTTTTTATGCTTACTATGAGGTGATAAATAAGTATGTTACATATATGGTTCATTTTATTTATGTTGATGCTAGTTATGCTATGTGTATGGACACAATGTGGCTTATGCATAATTAGTGAAATGTATATATATCAATGTGCTAATTTACTCATAAGCCATAATGTATACTCACCATTGATAGCATATTATACAATTGTTATGAAATGAATAACTGTATACTTAAATTGGCATATTCATATTAAAGTAATTACACCACTAAGAGAAAGGTTAGTGCATTGCTTTATTTGCAATGCATAGGTAATTGAGCAGCATATTAGAGT
>CANXYI012057374.1:0-13371 GCA_948208565.1 Hura crepitans
TTAAGTATATAATTAAGTATATGATTAAGTATTTAAATTTAAGTATATAATTAATTAATTAATAAGTATATAATTAAGTATATAAATATATAATTAAATTTAAGTATATAATTAAGTATATAAGTATATAATTAATTTTAAGTAATATAATTAAATTTAAGTAATATAAGTATATAATTAAATTTAATTAAGTATATAATTAAGTATATAAATAATTAAATTTAATTAATTAATAAGTATATAATAAGTATATAAATTTAAGTATATAATTAAGTATATGATTAAGTATTTAAATTTAAGTATATAAGTAATTAATTAATAAGTATATAATTAAGTATAAAAGTATATAATTAAATTTAAGTATATAATTAAGTATATAAGTATTTAATTAAGTATATAATTAAATTTAAGTAATGTAATTAAGTATATAAGTATATAATTAAATTTAAGTAATATAATTAAGTATATAAGTATATAATTAAATTTAAGTAATAAATAAGTATATAATTAAATTTAATTAAGTATATAAGTATAAAATTAAGTATATAAGTAATTAAATTTAATTAATTAATAAGTATATAAATTTAAGTATATAATTAAGTATATGATTAAGTATTTAAATTTAAGCATATAAGTAATTAATTAATAAGTATATAATTAAGTATATAAGTATATAATTAAGTATATAAGCATATAATTAAATTTAAGTATATAATTAAGTATATAAGTATATAATTAAATTTAAGTAATATAATTAAGTATATAAGTATATAATTAAATTTAAGTAATATAATTAAATTTAAGTAATATATAAGTATATAATTAAATTTAATTAAGTATATAAGTATACAATTAAGTATATAAGTAATTAAATTTAATTAATTAATAAGTATATAATAAGTATATAAATTTAAGTATATAATTAAGTATATAAGTAATTAATTAAGTATATAATTAAGTATATGATTAAGTATTGACATATCTGATCTAACAACATGATATGGATCATCTTGTTTCTCTTTTTCCATAGATATTCCTGTCTTCTTCTTCTAATTTTCTTCTAAACTTGTATCATCATCAGAAACACACCTTTCTCTAGTGTAGATGTCAGATATATCAAATTTAACATTAATAGATTCTTCTACACATAAGGTTCTTTTATTATAAACTCTATATGCTTTACTAGTAGATGAATATTCTAGAAATATGCCTTCATCAGTTTTAGAATCAAATTTTCCTAGATTAATTTTATCATTGAAAATATAGCACTTACAGCCAAAAGCTTGAAAATAGCTTATGTTGGGTTTTCTGCCCTTCCATAGTTCATATGGAGTTTTCTAAAGTACTGATTTGATAGTTGTTCTATTTAGAATATAACAAGCCATGTTAATGGCTTCAGCCCAAAAATACTTTAGAAGATGGTATTCATTGATCATTGTTCTAGGCATTTCTTGTAGTGTTCTATTTTTCCTTTTTACAACACCATTTTGTTGAGGTGTTCTAGTAGCCGAAAAAGAATGATGAATTCCTAGTTTGTTACAAAAATCTTTAAAGCTTTTATTATCAAACTCTCTTCCATGATCACTCCTTAAATTTGTGATCGTATAGCCTTTCTCATTTTGAATCTTCTTGCTCAAGTTGGCAAATGCTTCACTTTTGTTGGCAAGAAATAAAGTCCATGTGAATCTAGTATAGTCATCAACAATGACAAATACATAAGCTTTGCCGCCTAGACTTGTAGATACAACAAGTCCAAACAAATCCAAGTGGAATAACTCAAAAGCCTTTTTAGTTGAAATTTCTTTCTTAGACTTGAAGGATGATCTTGTCTGCTTTTCCATCTGATATGCTTTGCAGACATATTCTTTATCATAATTTATCTTTGGTAGTCCTTAACAAGTTCCTTCTTTGATAACTTTACTAGTGTGTAGATGCTTGTATATCCAAGTTTTCTATGCCAAATCCTACTCTAATCATCTTTTGAAATAAAACATGTAGCATTCTTACTTCCTAATTCATCTATATCAACTTGATATACATTTCCTAATCTATAACCAGTTAGAACAATCTCATTTGTTCTAACTTGTTCAACCTTACAGTGATCTGCTTGAAAAATGACCCTTATGTTTTTGTCACATAGTTGACTTATGCTTAGCAGATTAAACTTTAATCCATCCACGAGTGAAACTTCTTCAATACATGGATTTGAACCAATAGTTGTAACCCCAATTATTTTTCCTTTGTTTTTGTCTCCAAATCTAATTCCTCCGTTTCCCATAGTTAATTTATTGAATTTTGACTTATCCCAAGTCATGTGTCTAGAGCAGCCATTGTCCATATATCATTTGTTTGATCCACTGCTCCTTAGACATATCTGCAAAAAATTTAAGTGAATTTAGGTACCCAATTTCTATTAGGTCTTTTGATGTTAGTAGCATTGGAATACTGCTGAGTCTTTAGATCAACGTAAGATAGCTTTTCTTTTGAATCAGTTAAAGATTCAGTTCTCTTTCTAGCAGAATTATGACATGAACATTTTTCAACCCACTTCAACTTTCCATAATTTACTTTCTTTCTATATAAGCAGAATTTTGAGACATGTCCATTTTTGCATCAATAAGAACAAGTATTAGAGGAAACTTTAGAGCCATGTATATTTCCACTTACATCATTAAATATATATTTCTATCTAAAGTTTTTAACTGCATATCTAGATGTACTGCCTTTTTCAAAAATAATATTCTTTCCTTTATCATTTTTTTTCAAGTTTATCTATCAACATGCATATTACTCTATCTTTTTCTTCATATGGCTTTTTTTAATTTCTCATATTCTTCTTTAAATATGTTATGTTCTTTTTCTAGTAATGCATGCTTCTTTTTAAGATTACCATATCTGTCATGAATTTCTTCAAAGCATTGCAACATGTTTTCATAGTCATCAGAAATAGATTTAGAACTGCTTACCTCATTGTCGCTAAGATCTGTATCTGATCTAGGAGATTCTAGTGTAGTAATCTGAATGTCTTTATCTAGATAGGCCATTAGACCGACATTCTCTAAATCAAGTTCATCATTAGAGGAATAGTTACTCGAATCATCACTATCACTCCATGTAGCCACCATAGCCTTCTTCTCATGTTTTTTGAATCTTTTCTTCTGATCTGGACATTTAGATTTGATGTGTCTAGGTTTGTTACAACCATAGCATATAACTTCTCTAGAGGTAGACTAAAATTTTTCTGACTTTTGGTGATGCCTTCTCTTAGGGAAACTTTTCCCTCTCAATCCCTTTTTATAGAACTTTTTGAATTTTCTTGTAATCATGGCCAATTCTTCATCATCAGAGGAACTCTCGTTACTTTCCAATTTAAGAGCAATAGCTTTCTTCTTTTCTTCTTTTTGCTTCAAACCTTCTACTTCTTCTTGTGCTTTGATGACAAGTTTAAAAGCTATAAGTGAGATAATGATATCGTGAAACTTTTATTTTGCAGAGCTTTCCCTCATTAGAACAGCCATTTGAGGTCTCCATTTAGAATTCAGTGATCTAACTAATTTTTTGATTTGATCTTGCTCACTGATGATTTGTCCAAGGCCTTTTAGTGAGCTGGTGATCTTGACAAATCTACCACTCATTTGAGAAATGGTTTCATCTGGCTTCATCTTGAATGCTTTGAATTTGCTTATTAGAACATGAAGTCTAGAATCTTTGACTTGATCTGTACCTTTATATGTGGCAATTAGTTTATCCCACATTTCTTTTGCAGTGTCGCAAGCAGAGACTCTATTGAACTCATTGACATTAAGAGCACAGTATAGATTGTTCATAACTTTGGCATTCATTTGAGCATCATGTCTTTCTTGTTCATCGTAAGAGACTTTATCCTTTGGCACACCTGTTATAGGACATAAAGGTTTTTATAACCTTTTAAAACAGAAATCCAACAATATATATCTTGTTATTGCAGATAGCATTTCATTTTGGCTTTTCAAAAGGTAAAATTTTCACTATAGAACCGAGGTGGTCTGGTGGAGGATTGACCTTCAGCAAAAATAGTATTGATTTGTTGGTTAGAGGAAGTAGCCATGATTTAATGGATCTCTCTAGGTGATTAGACCTTTAGAAATGAACTTGCTCTGATACTAATTGTTGGTCCCAAAGCACTCAAGAAGGGGGGTGAATTGAGTGTTTAAAATATTTTTGACAAGAAGGCAATTTCATGTTCTAACCTTTAAAGAAAACCTGCTTTAGAATACTGTGTTCTAACATTGATCTAATATCATTAGAACAGAATATAAAATATTCAAGATTTTTTAGATTTTTGTTAAATTCTTTTAGAATCAATCAGAAACCTTTAAAACAACAGATCTGTTAAAAATATGAGTAAAACCTTTTAAAATAAGTTAAAAATTCACACAAGGAATAGAGTAAGAAAATTCAACTCAAGATTTTTATAGTGGTTCGGCTATCCCAAGCCTACATCCACTTCTCAAGAAAACACTCTTGAGTTTCCTTCTAATTGACTCTTTTACCTGGCAAGAGTAAAGAGCAAAAATACAAGCTTAAAAGCTACCCTCAATCTTTTACTAGATTGACAAATAAACCCAAGCTAGATCTTCTCACTTGATCTTAGCTTATACAAGACATAAAACATTTGATACAGAGAAATGCCTCACTAAAATCAATAATTAAACTTAAGGATAGAGGTGTAATGAATGAAGCACAAAAGTGTTGAGTCATTTTAGAACAAGGATTAGAGCAGAAAATGAAATGTGTTCTAATACTTTTTCTTTTTGTTTTCACATGTTTTTTGTTGAAAGAACTTGAGTTATTTATATAACAAAAAGAATTTTGATTATTTAAAATAGTATCTGACCGTTTAATGATAGAAAAGCACTTTTTAAAATTATGTCTATTATTTTGTCTTTTCTGCTTAGAACACTTATGTAGAATACTGTCCAGATTAGAGCAGTTTATTTTTACGGTCTATTCTAAACTGCTTTACAGAAAAATTCATTTTTAAAAAATAATGAATATGTTCAGGTGAATGTGTGATTCTCAATTTTAATTTTTTACAAATAAACTCTCAAGATATAAAATCTCAATATAATTCTTCTTGAATCTTTGTCTTTATAGATCTTTTATATTTTTTAGAATTTTTCCATATAAAACACCTGAAACACTTTGATAACAAAATAATTTAAGGTTTTTGAAAATTATCAAAACTAGGATTTAGCCTATTGAGCCAACATGGTCTATTGGAAATAGGATGAAAATCAGTTTTTGGTTTGACCGCTGGATTCTCCCTGTTTCATCTTGCCACCATGCCTATTCCAGAATATTATATTGACAAGTCTGTGGCTTTTTATGCTGATAGTGATGAGGGTTGGAAATGGAATTTATTTAAGGATCTTCTCCGGGCTAATATATTGATTAAAATTAATGCATTTTGTCCTCCTTCAAGGCAGGCAGGTGACGATTCTATTTTCTGGGATCTCTTCTCTTTAGGAAACTTTACGGTTAAATTAGCTTACTCTGTTTTAAGTGGTAATTCTCAGGAAAACAGTGACATGCTTTGGAGGAAAATCTGGGGACTTAAAGTGATGCAGCGTAGTAAGATGTTCAATTGGCTTTCTTTTAATAATAGGCTGATGATCAATTCTAAACGAATAAGAACAGAAATTAGCTTCTTAGATAATTGTATATGTTGCAGAACCACTGAAGAAGATAGGCCTCATGTTCTGCATGACTGTGTTTATGCTATCCAATTCTGGATGTTGATACTCCCATTTTCTTTGTTTTCTTCTTTTATGGAGCCCAACAATTTACAAGAATGGATGTTGTTCAATTTCCAAGTCAAAGATCTTCTTATACGAGGTATTTTGTGGGCTGATTTGTTTGCAACATGCTGTTCGTATCTTTGGAAAAATAGAAACGATGTTATTTTCCAAAATAAATGCAGACCTGCTGCCATTTTGGTTAATGATGCTGTTTCGCTAGCCTCATCTTGTCAAGAAGCTCTTAACCGTGTTAACTCAACAAAAAATAGTAATATGGAGCCTGTCAATGTTGTGTAGACTAGCCCTTCCACCAACTGTGTAAAAGTGAATTCTGATGCTTCAGTTTCCGGTTTTGGTGGTGTTGCGGCTTGTGGCGGTCTCATTCGTGATAGGAATGGAAGATGGTGTACAGGTTATGTTGTTAATATTGGTGTGTGTCCCATCCTTTTTGCTGAGATCTAGGGGGTGTTTTATGGTTTGAGAAGGGCAAGAGAAGAAGGTTTTACTCAAGTGATTATTGAGTGTGATAACAAGATGGCAGTGGACATGATTTGTGGCAACTGTGCTATTAGTTCTAATTCCTTCTCTCTTATCAATCTTATTCATTGTACTTCTACAGACTTTGTCTCAATTTCCTTCACTCATGTGCACAGGGAAACTAACTTTGCAGAGGATTTCTTATCCCATTTGGCTCATGAATTCCCTCTGGGCTATCATGTTTTACAAGATACTCCCCCGGGATTGCTACCTGGCTTCATCATGATTGTACTGGTGTTTCTTATATTCGCTAGTCCATTGTTCTTGTGAGCTTTGCTCACCTTTACCAAAAAAAAAAAAAAAAAAAAAATAGACAACAATAAAAATTGTTACATTTACTTTCATTTCATATTCAAAATTCTTAAATTATTTATGACTAGTAGATTTAATGATATGAAAATAAAAACTATGAAAAATTTGTCGAAATAATTAGTATCTCTACACACTATACTCCCTTATTTTCACTTTTAAATTTTTATATAAAGATTAAAAAAAATATTAGAATATTTTATTTTTTTTAAAAATTTGTAATTAATTAAATTAACTTTTGATTAATTAGTATAGAAAAAAGTGATAACAAAAATATAAATGTATTTTTAATGCTAAAATAAGGATAAAAAATATACTTAAATTCAGTAAATTTTTCCTGAAATTCTAAAAATGATACTTGAAGTAAAAATAAATGAGTAGATAAAAAAAATAACTAAGAAGTTAGATCTTTGCATTAAAAAAAGGGTTCGATCTTTGCAAAGTGTTATAATAAATTAATGGAATAATTATAAATTTTAACTTAATGTTTGAGAGTGGTAATAATTAAAATTTTAATATTTTTTAATAATTAAAATTTTGAATTGTCATTTTATAAATTGAAATAGTTTAAATTGGACTTATTAATTTCTGATACTAACTCGAAATCTGATCCAAATTCATCTGAAAAATTGACCCGAAAAATTTATGGTCAAGTCCTACCCAATTCAAAACTCGAATGGATTGAAAAAATATTATTAATTATTTCAATTATTATAATTAAATTATTTTTTAAAAAAGAAAAAGTAAACATATTGATTTTATTTTTCATATATATAGAGTAAACTGAAGTATTGAAAGGGTTGGAATGGACAAGATAAAAAAAAAAATTGAGCCACAGACCACACTAAGCCAGCCTACAAAGAACCAAAAAATTAATAAAAAATAATATTATACATGAATATAAAATTATAAAAACAAGTCATTAAAATTTAAGATTATCTAATATATTATATGAAAAATAATTATACATAAAAGTGAACATGATATAGCATAAAAAATATAAAGATAGATATGGATTATAAAAATAGACTATATAAATTTATACTAAAAACTAAGTAAAATAAAAATAAATAATAATTTGGGCTGGTTAGGCGAGAATCGAGTAATGAATATCTTGTTCAAGTCCGAAAAAAATTGCGAAAGTAAAAAAAATGAATATCTATTCAACACTATTTTTCGTTACCTAATGCTAACTGTTTTATCTTAATTCATATTAATTTTGTGTCAGCTTCTCTTCTATTGGTATTTCATTTTCACCTTTATTTTTCTTGTTATTTTTTTGTTAATTTCAATTCTTAATAATAATAATAATACTTATCCATAATTTTTATGAAAATAATATTTTTAGAAGAACAAGTTATTTTTTAAAATTTATATAAGTTATTAATATTTAAATATGGTTAAAATATATTGATCTTTTAAAATTAATATGAAATTAAAACTTAATTTGATAATTTAAAAATCAATCAATCTAATTATATAAAAAATAAATTTTACCTAAGGATCTGACCTAAATCCGTATTGACCCAACCCAATATTGACTCGACTTAAAACCGCTTTACACATCCAATTTGACAGGTCTAATTCAAATGGTTTATTAATATGGTAAATATGCAAGATGTGATAAATGCATAAATTCTTTGAAAAAATATTGACATACATTTTCACTAGATAGTAAATCATTTTGTAAGAAATTTCAGTATTTAATATATCTTGCATAACTGCAATATTGAAAAACAGTTTTAAAAAAAATATTGAGGTGCCATTTTCATCAAATTGTAATGCCCATGTTTCAAGGCTCTAAGAACAGTGCCACTGGGTCCAAAAAGTGTGCCCAAGATGCCGAGTCACTTGCACGTAAATCGAGATTGCAGCATTGGTCATGAAACTTCAAGGGGCTTTAAATTGATAAAAAAGGTAAAATTTAAAAATTTAGCAAAATCAATAATTCATTTCAGACTGTAAGCTACCCATCTGGGTAATAAAAAAATTTTCGACCAGGTATGAACCGAGATGTGCCCGAATGGACCTAAAAATATCAGACCTTGCAGCTCAAAATTTTCACTGAGTCCATTGGTGAAAGAATTTTTAAATTCTGAGGTCGTTTGCAAATTCTCGTAATTTTCGAGATTGGTATGCAAATTGAGGTAGTTTGACAACCTTCCTATCGATGGAATTTGGCCGTAAAATTTTACGGGCTACTAAATGGAAATAAATGAAGATTTTTAAAACAATTGGTGTAATTTTTCAAGGTTATTTGGAATTCTCCGGGATATTAGCAAAACCGCGATTTCCCAAAATCACGCTAGTCTAGTTCCAAAAGGAATTAGGTCGTGAAACTTTGTGTGCCTCTAATTAAACACATTTGAGGATGTTAGAAATAAACGCAATGATTTTTGGAGGTCTAAGCGACTGTATAAATTTTTTTGAAGTTTTGTTGTAAATCGAATTATTGAAATTTCTCGAAAATTTGGTTCGCCTATTTTCCGATGAAATTTCGTCACAAAATTTTACAGGCATATAATTGGGATCAAATGAGGATTTTAGGAATAAATAGTGTATTTTTTCTACGACCGTGTTATTTTTTAAATATCCCCGAAGTTGGCAGCCCCTATGCTTGGGAAACTGAGTTTCGGGAGCGCTCAAGTGTGGGGTGACATAATTTGAGACACTCCCAGTAGGTGGTATCATTGTTGGTCATGTGGGACCATGTACACATGTCAAAATTAGGATACCACTTGTCAAAATCCATTATCCCACTCAAAAACACTTGCTTTCTTCTTCCTTGGTGGTTGATGCCACTATGGCTATTCTCTCTCCATATTCAATCCTTTTCTTCAGTTTTTCATCCTCCAATGGCCATCTAAATTCACTTCGAGATGTTTGGGATTGAATAGAAAAAGAATTACTGGAAATTGAGCTTCCAAGAAATTTAGAAAATTCTTCAAAGGTGCAAGGGTCAGCAGGAATTCTAGCCAGCTTAGGAGGTGAGTTTATCATGATTTTCATGGATTTTCTTAGGGAATTATGGGTAGAAATGGATGTCTATGAAGCCTGAATTCTAATGGATTGTGTGTCTATGAATTTTGAAAGACTTTAGAGAGGAGAATGGCATGAAGTTGGGGCTGAAATTCATAAGATTTTGAAAGTCTAAAGTGAGAAGAATTAGCTTCCCTTTGGTGTAAGGTAAGTGAATTCACTCATTTATCTTATGTCCTTAAATTTTCGTGGCTTGATTGTGTGGCTCGAGTATGGTGAAATGGGGTTATATTAACTATAATGTGTAGTAAAGTGAAATAGTGAGGTATATGATTTATGTGAATGAGAATAAATGTTTGAGAGACTATTTGATGGAAAGAGAAGTGGTATGATGTTAAAACTTTATTTGGCTGAGATGTACTTGCGAAATTGGGCATGTATATGTGTGGTTAAAGCATGATTGTGATGAGTTCTTGGAATAGCTAAAACCTTGTGCAAGTGTGCTTGTGTGTGTGTGTAGCTTGGCATGAGTTTTAGTGAAATGTATAATTAGTTAAGCATAAATGGCATGTAACTAGCCATAGAGTGTGAGGTAATTGTGTGATTTGTGCGTGAATATACTAGCTATGGCCGAGACCTTTACTAAAGGCATGCTAGCTTATTTGGCTTGGTAATAAAGTTGTGTATATGTAATTGTGCTTATAATGTGTTAGAAAGCATGCATAATTGATTGAAACCAAGTAAGTGTGTACTTAAGGCCATTGGAAGGTTTAGGCCTAGAGCTAAACTAATGGAAATGGCTTGAAACTGTGGATAACATGTGGGAAATGTTTATGTATGATAAGGCATGATAATGTGAGCATGTATAGTCTAATTTGGTTGGCATAAAACTAATTTAATGTACATTAATGGCATGAAATGTGACTAAGAATTGGTATGTAAGATGGCTTGAAGATGAGACTTAAACTTGATAAAAAGATGACTTGAGAAATTGGTTTGCAATGTGCCTTTAAGGGCTATGACTTGTGAATAAATAATGTGCTTATAATTTGTGCCTTTGAGGGCTATTATTTGTGATTAAATGTAATGGCATTTGAGCCTATGTTTTGGCCTTGTAAATAGTCTAGTGATTGTATGGCTTAGGGCCTATGAACATTGTAGAAATAATGATGAAAACTGCATTGAAAAATGAACCGAGAAAAGGCTATGGAAAACTTGACATAATGACCTATAACTGTCCAGTTTGACCATTATCTGAATCAAAAATACCATTGGACAGTAAATGGTAACTATTTGAGAAATAATTATGGAATAAATTCTAGAATAATATACCTTAATTTTTGGCAATTCCAATACTTGAAAATACCTTTGAGAATTTACTTGGTACAACCTAATTATGGCCATACCAGACTAGGCAAAAGTTTAACTGTACAATAAAATTCATAACTGACTATTTTTCATTTTTAAATATTATAAGAAGTTAATTTGTGAAGGAATAGACATAAATTGAATTTCATGGCCCATTAGTTAGACACCCACTAGATGGGTTGACCGGTCAATTAGTGATTTTAGTAGTTGCTACATTGTCTGAATTTTAGGCAGGGTCGGTACAGCGGCCTAAGTCTACTTTGGGCCACTGTACTAGTTTATTAGACAGACACTTATGTGCCTTTGCATACTTAATGCCATTCACCTCTTTTTTGTCGGTGCAGCAGCATAGGTCCCGAAGGGCCACTGCACTAGTCTGTTGATAGACCAGTCTGCTAGGCAAACCCTGCCATGCCATCACTGATCTTTAAACAGGGCCGGTACAACAGCCAAGGTTCTGGAGGGCCACTATACTAGTCTGGTGGATAGACCACCTTTTGTTATTTGCACCTCCGGTACTATAACTTAATCAGGCCGATGCAGTGATTAGGGTCCAAAATGTGGATCACTGCACTATTTTTATTTCCTTTAGGTCCAATGTATGTCAGTGTTGTCTTTCTAAGTCGGGCCAGTTGAATTAATTAAAGAAACAACATATGAATTAAATCAAAGTAATAAGCATTAAAATGCATAATTGGGCATGATTACCCGAATAATACTGCAGAATGTGTACCTAGGGGTATTTTGATAATTTTACATGTGCAGTACTCATTGGCTTGATTAGTAAAGATTATGCATGCTATCCTTAATAATGATTTAAGACTATGATTTGCTTGGTTTATAATGATTAAATGAAGTATTTATGACATAAACCGGTATAAGGGCACTTTGATAATTTTGCATACGTAACAGTTACTACCCTAATAAATTAAATGACTTGAATGGTATATCTGGAAATGGTCTAGATTCACAATTTAGCTGAATTTTAAACGATTACATGAGCTATAAATGGTTATGGACAAGAACAGGGGTATTTTGGTCATTTGATAGGAATGTTTAAACATTGATCTAATATTTTGAATTAATTACTATTATTACTGATAATGGCAAATACTCATAGGATATAGAATTTTTAAGATATTATATGAATAGAAATTAATAATTATAAACAAGGGTAGTGAGGTCATTTTTTATTAATGTATTTTTAATTACTGGTATGATAACTTGACTGAATAAATGGATATTATTATTGTATAAATGTATGATAACCTATATGACATGACTTAAATGCTTAAGTTCACCACTGAGTATTATATACTCAGCGTACTAGTTTCAGTGCATAGGTAATTAGAACCTGCAGATAGCCTCGGAATGCGTGCAGTCAAGGTTCAGAGGACAGGTTAGTAAGGTTGCTATAAGTTTAGTATACAATTTTGCACTCATGTACATAGGTGGAGAATGGGTACTATATAAAAGGTTCTGTATATGTCATAGACCGTGTTTTGTAATAAGTTTATACAAGACTATTTTTGAGTGTGTGATTGCCTTTACTTAATGATATGGTTTGTGAGCTTAAGGCTCTATATCTGTGATCATTTGGTTGTGGCCTGAGGCCTATGTTGATGTTTCATAGAATGACGATGATTAGGTTGATATCTGGGGGATCAAAAGGGTCCAGGAGATGTGAATATGAGTTATAGAAGTGTTTTTACAGGTTAAAATTTTTGGGATAGTGATCCGAGTAGCTATTATACTGCTGGATTTTATGAAAAATCTAACTGACCTGTAATTGGCCAATATTGACATGAATGATATGGTATGACCCAGAGTAATGCATAAAGTTAGACAGAAATAAATTTGGAGTCAGATAGAACTAAATATTCAAGAATAAGTAAAAATTAAACAAATGAACATAGGAAAAATTTCAGGATGGGTGACCTAGCGGGAAGTGTACCATTTATTGGGTTTCTTCGAGAATCTAATAGGGGGTCTCACACAAATGGAGAGCTATTTTTTTAGGACTTTTAGTATCTAATTGTTTTGTATAATTATTATGTCAATATCTTCTTTTTATTTTTAATAAAAAGTAGATAAATTATTTAATTGTTATAAAATGATAATTTAATATTTATTAATTTTTTAATTATTATGATACTGAATATTAAAGTGAAATTTATTGGTAGGTAAAAGAAGGCAAGTCCTAAATAAACAAACTGGATTTAATATCAGGTCTTTGACATATAACTATAACAGAAAATAAAGGTCTAATAAGAAAAGCCATAGAAATTGGGTCTCTAAATACATTTTTCAGCGAAAATCAAAATTTTCATATTCGATTTGGACAAAAAAAAAAAAAAAAACGGGAAAAAAAATAAAGAGTAACATGTTAAAAGTTTGA
>CANXYI012057616.1:0-12612 GCA_948208565.1 Hura crepitans
TCATAAGTTGTAACAATAGAGATGCTTATAGTTAATATGTGGATACTTACTTGTGAAGTAAGTATATCGAAGACCCACTATAAGATCTTCATATGGATACTTAATCTATGTCAGTGAAAGTATCTTATCATATCAGTGGTGTAAGTATCCTTAGACTTGAGATCACTAACTATCTTAAATATGGAGTGACATACTTTGACTCCAAAACTTTTACTTCGAATAAGAAGTATACATAGTGAGGTGCTTGGGTATGGCATAACATATTTGAAGATAGGGTAATAATCAATAAAGAATTCACTACCCAGCTTATAGTAGGGATTTTATCTCACATTTTTAATGAGTAACCTATATTCAGGAATCTCTAGTTAGAGCAAAGTGCCATCTATGAATGGGATTCACTAAGGGAATTTTTGGAATAAAGGTGAAATTATTAGAACAATATGTTTAGGGCTTAATTAGAGATACGTAGTTAAGTTATGAGTTGACACAAGTCCATACTCAAAAATGGATGAGGTAAAAGATGGTGAGAGGAGTTTATTACACCATAATTGTATATGGAAGGGTTAAGTCAAACCACTTGACTTTCCAACACTTTGGTAGCCATGATAAATGGCTAGATGCCTCTCTTAACTTGTATACAAGTGATATATCAAATAGTGAATTGATATTGTTATCAATAAGATTGAATCTATAAAGTTCCAATTGGACTAGGACTCTAATTCACTGTATACTGCCAAGCTATTCTAGAAACCCATGGGGTCACACACATAAAAGGAGTTTGAGGAAGATTCAATGAGATTAAATGTTCTAATGATATAAGATATCATTGAAAGATCAATTGAGAAGAAGAAATGAGCAAATGGGCTTGAGGCCCACTTGCAAATGAAAAGTCCAAAAAATCAGGGTTTTTGGAAAATCAAGGTTTTGGGACTTAAGCCTTGTTGAGTGTAATGTTTAATTATTCTTGCATCTAATTTTTTATAGGATTTGAAAGGTATAAAAGGTGTTAAATCATTACTCCAAAATGGGTCCAAGGATTTCAACATAGGATTAATGAAAGTGGGGCCAAAGCAAATTGCACATAAGCCTATTAAAAGACTTATGCACATAGGATAGAAAGGGGCCTAATTGATGGGTCCATTCTGGTCTGACTTAAGATAGATTTCAAGTGTTAAAATTTGACCTAAATAGGGTTTATTTATGATATAAATAAGCCTTATTATAGTAGCCACCATGTGGATACATTCTGCTATAGAATTTCTGCACAGAACAATTAAACACACACATTTTTCTTCTTCTTCCTTCATCCACTTGTAATTCCTACTAGCACCTAGAATTACAAGTTGATTTTTTCTTAAAACTTCTTGTGTGGATTAACTTGAGGTGTTCCTTGAAAAGGATCACTGTGGTTTATAACAACCTAGTGAGAAAAGTTTATAAAAGGAATTTTTTGTCATCCTTTTATGGTAAATCATGAAACACTACTAGATTTAATGTTTATGATGAATTTTAAATTATCTAGGTCCATTATCATTAATGGTTTCTCTCAAAATTTTAGTCCTTTCACTATGTATGATGTAGAAAAATAAACAAGATTATTATAAGTAATTATAATATAAGTACCTGAGTTGAAAGTAGGTATAACAGATATAATGAGAAAAAGCTAAATAATTATTTACATAATTTAGCAATTAACTAACTATAATTTAAAATGTTAAATAGAAATGATAATAAAGTATATGCATAAGTAGAATACATAGGAAAAGAAAAAATTCAATAAGGGAAATGTCATATAATTATATGATATATATCCAGAATTTGTGTGACACCCCTTACCTTATTCGATCGCTGAGCCTAACTAAAAAGTGCGCACACAAATGCATTATCCAAACTCAACCAACTATTATTTCTTAGCCATGTGTTTGAAACATCTTTTATAAATAATTATCTTACGAAAATATGGATTATCAAAAACTTTTTAAAAATAAGGGCATAATTCACTTTTGACAATCCTCGTGTCAAAAATATGGTAGCATAACAACTGTACCAGGACACTATCCCAAAAATGAATAGTAACATGCACATTAAAACAACACTTCTATAATCATTTTCAATCATTTCCAATCATTTCCCCAACTTCTGTGATCCTCTTATCACTCTAACAACATACAGTAACATAGCAAATCAATCTTAACCTCAGAAAGAGATTTCATACAACGCGAAAAATTTAAATCAACTTTAAAACATTTTTCAGACCAAAAATCTAAAAAGATTACAGTATATACAATTTAGGTCCATTTTTCCTCTAATGCATCATATGAGTGTTTAACCCTATACATACATAATTCTAGATACAAAAACCAAAATTTTACTAAAAGAAGTTGCCTTCTCTCAATAATCTTGAATTCCTGAGGCCAGTGCTCAAATTGTCTCTATACCTATGCATCACAAAACAAGCAATATGCTGAGCAATAGCTTAGTTGTGTAATCGAGTAACTTGTGCATTTATTCCATCAACATATCATAAATGATTCACTTAACTCATCATAGGTCATTCATTAAACATACATCTATGACTCAACCATATAATCATGAATTATGTAATTAAGTTCTATTAACTTGATTTATTAGGCCCATTTTAGAGTAAAAATGAATATCCCATAGATAACGGGATCATGGTGTGTCGTGGCCACATTATGGACCATACAGCCATTGCACCAACATAAATGCATAGTGGCCCTCATCATAGACCTTACGACTATTGCACCAGTATAAGATATGTGTAGTGGCAGTATTAGACCTTAGCAGTAGCTGCACCTACATAGATTTGAAGATAAAAAAAAATATAAGCTTGTGGGTCAAACATTTAGTGGACCCAAGGACCAAATGCAACAAGGCACTAAGGTACCCTAGCAACTACTATAAAACTCCTTAGTTGACTGGTTAACCCATCTATACTAGGTTATTTCTCATATGGGCTATTAATAGTTTAAGTTTAGTTCCACCATCTTATTTAAAATTAACATATCTTTTAATTACTTTAGTTTCACCAACAAATAACTAAATCGAGTAAATTATGTTATAAGTCTTATTTTGCCATTTAAGCATATTAGGTTATGAAATTTACAACACTTTGAGGCTAGGTATATATATACATACATCATGCATTAATAGCATTCCATTTACTCTTATAAGTGTCATTTATTCCATTATGTCATAAAATTTCCATATTTATTCCATGGTAGCATAAGCTTATTCAAGATGTATTATGCTCGATTTTCATCATAAAATGCATCACAGCATTACATGATAGTGTAATACCTCACATAAGCACACAATATGTTCTAAACGTATTATTGCTGCATTTATGACCATTCAGCCATGATATCTTACATATACTCAAAATCCAACATAATCATAATGCATTATGCCTCATTTTACAACATGAATGCTTTTAGGTTATATGATATTCATCATTAAATCCATGCCTCATAAGAATTACACACTCTTACAAGCACGCTAACATTCAAATACTTAATATACATGTATTACTCATGTATTATCTCCCACTTTAGGAACCATTTTTATCATGTTCATGCACATTATCATTTTATGTTTATGTATTTCTCTTGTCAAACATGAATTCAAGATTACATATCCCTTAGCATGCCATTAGGCCATTTGGCTAAGGTATTATAATGCATGATACTTACATTCTCACACTATATACACCTTATCTCACATATTTAACCATAATAGTCATTATTTATTCATTCATGGTCATAATGCCTTAAATAGTCAAATATACACAACCAAGGATGTCAAAAAGGTCATTTGGCCACTAAGCCTTATGCCTCATTCTCCATTATGCCTTCATCATTCATAACTCAATTTATGCCTATTTGTGCAAGTAAACACTTACATGTGTGGACATTATCTTTAACATGCCTATTCAAATCACAAATACACATACAGCCTTTATGTTCCTTCGGCCATACATTCATCCACAAGACTTTTATTCATTTCAATCAAATTATACTTTCAATGCTCATTAACTATATTAGATGGCATGTATTTAAGCCATATATAAGCATAATTAACCATATACACATTCTTACACACTATTTACATCATAAATGCGCATATATGCATAATAAGCATAATATGACTTCCACATCAATTCCATGCATTCAAATTATGTTAAATGCATCATCATACACATCATTTATCATTTATCACATTTTAAGTCATTAATTACACATAAATGAGCATTTAACCTATAATTCCTCATATAGACATATTATGAAATTTTGGGCATATTATTGATTTAGCACAATTTAACTCGATTATACATACCAAACTGGTCATAATACTCTCTCAAGGATGTCTACACCTTGGATTTCCCATTTTCTCATGATTTGTCAATTTTCACAACTACGGGTTACATATTTGTTTCATTAAAATCCATAACAATTCATACAAAAATGAAAATAAAAAATCGACAACATAAAATAACTCTTAGGCACTAGAGAAACATAGAAAAATATCAAGATTCAAAAATTTTTACTTAAACCGAAGTTGGTGACTATTCACTGAGCCTAAAAATTAAGCAATTCCTCTAGTTTTCTCAAATTTTCTATTTAAATTGATGTCTAGAGGTTGTAGAGGTGTTTATCTTTTAGATAAATAGAAAAATTGAGGCTAGAATGAAGATTGGAAAGCAAAAATGGGGAGATTTCTCCATAAGAGGCCATTGGCCTAAAGAGGAGAGGGAGAGGAGAGTGTTTGTATAGAGTTGACCAAAAATAAAAGAATTTGACCATATTTATACTTTTTGAAAAAAAAAAATCATTTATTTTTCAAATTTTATCCTATTTTTCCTCCTATTTTTCCTTCTCCTTAACCTCATTTTAATCTCAATTATCATGCAAAAATTAAATTAATTTAGGCCCTATAAACCTCTAAAAATCATAGCTCAAAAAATAAGAAAAATTGAATTAAATCACAACTTTTTATATAACCCGATTTTAGTAAAAATACTTCCCAATCTCTAAAAATTCCAATTTCAGTGCCAATAGGCTAATTAGAATTTTTAAGTATTAGGTTGTATTAATCCTAGAATTTTTTGAGCAACTTTTAATTATTTTATGGTTTAGCTAAAATTAGGTCACTATTCACGTGACTTTGCCATAAAACTTAACTGTCATTTTTAACCACCTAAATGACCTCATTTTGACTTCAAATTTTAGCCATAGTTATGTTATAATTAATAGTTCCATTTAGTAGAATTAGTGTCCCTAACCTTATGAAAATATTATTCACATCCCGGGAAGTATTATTCATAACACTAGAATTTTTTAAGTGTTACAATTTGATTACAAGATATATATTGCAAAATAAGATAAAATAAATGGTGAATTATATCTAAAAGGTAAATTGAAATAGAAATCAAAAGCAATAGCACAAGATAAAGATAATATAGCTTATGTATAATAAATGAATAATGGAATGTTAAATAGTTTAGAAAGCTATGGGAATTATAATAAAAAAAACATCAGAAAGAATAAATGAACTAAAAGTTATAATAACAATCAAAGTTTATTATAAGACTATGATCATAACCATACACTTAAGATAATACTTAATTAAAAGAGAGTAAGGCATATTACACTAATAGAGCAAATGAAAACAATTTTAAGGAATATACAAGCATAATTCGTAGTATTAGAATACACCACTGAGAAATTTTTAGTTAGCGCGCCAGCTTTCTTGTCAATGCATAGGTTATGGTTTAGGCTGAGTGAAGTAATAGATCGAGTCCTAGCAACATTAGGAGTCCACATGATAGATGGACAGGTAAGAAGAGTCCACTACAAGCATCTTTACATGATAAAGCATTCTTGTATATACTAAATGTGTAAATATTATGTAAACTATTTTACATGAACACTAGGTCTAGAATTTTTGTACATGAATAGATATTTTGTGTAAGAATGTTATATCAAATGATAATTAAGTATTATGAAACTTTGTTTAATAAGTATATGTATGTGTAAGCTGATGAATAACATGAGTATGTGGAAAATAAAATAATTGTGCATAAGATATTGCGTGAATTATAAAAAGTATAATTGAACTGAATAATCAAAGATAAGAGAAAGATCACATGAAAAAGGAATAGTAATTGAACTGGTAATATGGCATCTTATACCTTGTCTGATATATCAATTGGGTATAAAGGTAAGTCAATATTTAGAACCTTCTACAAGTTAAGTTTATCTAGCTAAAAATGCCTTATTTAATCTAAAAGAGTTCTTGTCTAAATCTACTACCCAAAATTCTTGTTACACCTCAAATTCCTCACCATTATTGTGGCTTTAAATTATTCATCATGCTCTATCTTCATTGCCTTTGTAGGACACACTAAGTATTTCTTTTTTATCTTTTCTTTCAAATTTAAATAATTCAGATGTCCCTCCCTCTTCTTTATAGTATTTCACTCTTTCACCTACTTATTCGCCACAAATCACATCTTCTCCTAATTCTTCTATATAAGTCACGCTATCTCAAACTTCTTCTTCTAACTTTTCTCACCAAATCATACTTACATTTGATTATTCTCCTCGATTTCCTATTTGTGTTAATCTTATCCAATATACTTCAAATCCTAAATTTACCCAATCTAATTTAAAATCTTACCCTTTCACTAAATAATTCAAAATTTTCAAATTGATTTTCTACCAAATCAATAAGATCTCCCTTAATCCTCTCCTAACTAATTTAAATCCCACCTGGATTTCCTTCTTACCACACTAAACCCATTTAATGCGTCTTCGACCAATAACCATATCTAAACATGATGCCTATGCCGCCAGTAAAACACTTGATTACCTCATTACTGAAGCTAAAACTTTTAAACAAGTATAACCCCATTCTCAAAGGCAAGCTATAATATAATCTAGAGTTAATGCCATATTGGAAAATGAAACTTAGACCTTGGTGCCTATCCCTCAAAAAAATATAATTAAAAGCAAGTGGGTATTCAGAATCAAACAGAAGACTAATGGAGTTGTCAAGTGTTACAAGGTGCACTTAGTGGCAAATGGTTACTCTCAGCATCCTAGACTTAATTACACAAAGGCATTTAGCCCTGTTGTAAAGCCTACAACCATTTGCATTGTTCTTGCCTTGGCTATTATTTCACAATGTCCCATTCAACAATTAGATATCTCTAACACATTTCTTCATAGGTTCTTATATAAAGATATTTACATGGAATAGTTAGTGGGTTTTTTATGCCAATCATCTCGATTATGTGTGCAAGCTAGCCATGTCATTGTATGGCCTTAAACAAGCTCCATAAGCTTAGTTCCAACATTACACCTCCTTCTTGCTTAGTCTTGGTTTTTAAGAATCAAAGGCAAACTCTTTATTATTTATTTATAGGTCTAGTTCCATTCAATTCTTTATCTTAATTTATGTGGTTGATATTTTGTTAACTTGTTCTAATTCAAGCAAGCTTGAGGGGGTTTTTAGACCAATTGAAGCTTTAATTTATTGTGTGCGACCTTGGGCATATTCATTATTTTTTAGGCATGAAAGTTGCTCATTTATCTATTGGTTTATTTTTGTCTCAAACTAAGTATATGTATTTGCTAGAGTTTAATGTCATTGCAAATAATGATAATTTTTAATGGAACGAAAATTATGGCACCAAATATTTTTTGACAATATTGTATATGGGTTGCAAAAAAGGGTTTATAAATTGTCATTGCAAATGAATATTGATTTTTTAGACATAAACACTGATGCCATAGTTTTTTCAATGAATTTTGTAAGTGGATACAAAAAGCATTTTTTTTTTTGCTAGAGCTATAAAGTGCTGATGCAAATAATGGTAAATTTTTATAAAGCAAAAATTTGGAGCCATGATTTTTGTGACAACAATTTATATGTGGTCGCAAAAAAAATTATTTGTAGGAGTTAATTAAATATCATTACAAATAATTGTAAATTTTTTAAAGGTAAATGTTGGAGCCACAATTTTTTAAGATAGAGTCTTAAAAGTGGATACAAAAGTTTTTTTTGCTAGAATTTATAAAGTATTGATACAACTGATGATGAATATTTTTCAAAGGAAAAACTTTAGAACCATTTTTTTGCAACTAATTAAATAGTGTCAAAAATAAAATATTTGAAATGATTTGTTATATGTCAATGCAAATGGGAATAAAAAATTTGAACATAAAAATTGGTGTCAATCTTTTAATGATAACATTTTGTAAGTGAAAGCAAAATAATTTTATTTAGAAAAGTTTATAAGAATAAGGCTTATAACTATAGAGCTTCTAAGTAATGTTGATACTTTGCAATGTCTAAATAATTTATATATCTATATAAAGTCAAGGTTTTTGTAGAGATGTTGAAAGAATTTCCATTTAAAATAAATAATTATCTTTTTTTATTAATTTGTCATTTAAGAGTTCTTTTTGAAAATTTAGATAAAAAATTCAAAAATACATTTAAACAAGTTTATCTTAATCTAATTAAATAAGGATATGGCACAAGCCTTTCATATTTATCTTTTTAAATTTTATAACCAAGCCTTTTTTCATTAAGAAGTTGAATTATATTAAAATATCATAACGGTAGAATATAATGATATGAAAATGCTATATATTTTATTGGAATTTGATATGTAATTTTTTATTTAATTGTTTTTAGTAAGTTAAAAACTCGTGCCATCTTATAACTTGTCCAAACTTAAAAATGTGTATCCTTCTCTATTTAGTCACTAATAAAATATATGTAAAAATACAATAGAAAATAAGGCAAGCAAAATAAATACATAAAACTTAAAGTAAGATATTTATGAGTACAAGTCACTATTATGACGTATATGGCTAAAGTTACTATTCACATCTATACATGATTTATGACATAAACATCGAGTTTATCATATCCCTAAATATTTGTTTTAATGCAATTTTAAATAAGAATTAAATAAGATGTTAATCAAGGGATTTAATATGTGACAAAATAATATTATTAGATCTAACATGTATTAAAAATAAAATAAATATTTGGGGATTGAATAAAAAAATTGAAGAAAAGAAATTAAAGAGAAAATATTAAAATTAAATGACTTAATATAATGCTCAAAAATCCCGAGAATTATGAATAGTATATCTCTGGGTTGTGAAGAGTGAACCTAAGACCCGGGTAATAAAAATTAGACAATATGTAAGAAATAATTAATATAACATCATGAGTGAAATTTGATTTAGGAATGAGGTCATTAAGTGGGTAAAAAATGGAATGGAAAGTTTTTACGATAGTATAATTTCATTTTAAGCTGAACTAATATTTTTGTGATTTTGGTCGGATGGACTCAAAAATTCCATGACTTGATACTAATTCTAAAGAGCATTATGGAACAAAAATTAGAGTTTTATAGGTCAAGAATAATCTATAAAATTAAAAAAATGGACTTAAAGAGAGAAAAATAAAGGTATAATTAAAAATAATTAAAAGATGATGAGTCAAAGGGTAAGTTTTGGTTAATATATTTTTTTAAGAAAGGCCTAAAATGTTGTTTTATTTTTTTCTTATTTTTCTCTATCTATTTTCGAAGAAGGGAGGAGGAAGGAAGTTATCTTTTTCCTTTTCCATTTGTAATCTAACTATGCCACCTTCTACTTGATTCTTTTTCCTTTTTCTTTATGCTATAATGAGCTTGCAATTGAGGAGACATAAAAATTAAAGGTGTCTAGCTATTACGAGAATAATTTTGATTTTTTTTGTTTTTATTTTGAAGGGGGAGAGAATGGGTTCAATTGTGAGTGATTTAGTGGAGAAATTTCAAGAAATAAAGCCACTGATCAAATTGTCACAGTAGCCATAGCTGGTAGTTAGAGTGTATAGTAGATGTTGTTGCTAGTTAAGCCAGATGCAATTATTGGTGGGATGAATTTTTGAAAGTGTGCAGTCGATGGAATTTTGCTATTTTGGGGAATTCTATAATTAGGTTCTACAGTGACTAGTGGTTGCGGTATTGTAGCAAGATCAAGCTGTAGTTATTGCTGCTAGCACCAGCCATTGTAGAAGCGATAGTGGAGATGTTTGTACGCTATTAATTTAGGGCAAGTATGAATAATTAGGGGCTATTATGAGTGTAAATTGGGGCAAGGTTGCTGCTGATGGTGAGACAATAACAAATATCGACTGCTCAGTGTCGATAAGGCTGAAAAAGAATTAGGAGATAAGTAAGGGAAAAGAGAAAGCAAGATTATAGAAAAGCTTATTGAGGCTAATTACCCCTAAGGGTAGTTGAGAGAAAGGCTTAGATGTTAGATGTCAGGAATTGGGATTTTAAGTGTGTTGCTATTTGACATCTTGAACATCAAAGTTGATAATGGAGCAAAAAGAAATCAAAAGTTTAAAGCTACTAGAAACTTCATACAATAGCTGCCAAAATTCTACAATAACTTGCCACTAAAGTTTTAGATGGATTTCGAGCTAAAATGAACGTGAAACAAATATAGGATTACGACTATTAAGCGGAATGGTGGCAAAGTTTTCTACGAAAGCAAAAAGGCATAAAGTCAAGGAAGTCTGGGTAATTTCAAGTTGGTTTTAGGTGTGTTGGTATCCAAGTAAATGTATCCATTAATTCTATGTCCTAAATTAATTTTGTATACTTAACAGCTTATATGTATGTATGTAATTGTGACACTAAGTGTACGTAATGCATGTGTAATTATGTAAATTAAGGTGTATGTAATACATATAGGTTAAATTGTGTTAATTATATGTTAAGACAGTGTTTAGGAATGTAATAAAGATAATAAGAAGGAGTAGTAATAGGAGTGGCTAAATGATACTAATGGAAGAAAGAAGTGAATTTTAATGATAAGTAAAAAGATTATGATAGGTTAAGGTAGCTAAATGTAAGACATATGGATGTGTATACAACATAGTGAGTAAATAAATATTAGGTAGGGTATGTGTGAACTTAATTAGTAGTATTCTAGAACATAAGTATGTATAGTGTTGTGAAAACCTAAAGTAGTGTCATAACGCATAATATAGGAATAAGATTTCTATACTAAGAAATAACAAGAAATTTGAATAATGAATAAGTATGAGTATGATTAATGAAAGTAAAGAATATATGGTAAATATATTGGTGAAATGAGAGGATTTAATAATTTAAAGCCTAAGTAAATGCATGTGAAACTATTGATGTGATTATGTGGTTCACTTATATAAAGTGTGTATTAGTTTGAACATGCATAGATAGTAGTGAGGTATATGGTATTTTAAGTTTAATTATGAAATATCCTAAAAGCATATTTGGTTGTGATGTGGTAAAAATTATGATATAAGATGTGTAATATACCAAAACTCACATGTAAGGCTATATGTGAATGATGTAGGTTAGTTAGTTAGATCTATGGGTTATGCAAAGTTAAGTATAGAAAAAGTATGTTAAATCTTAATTTTGATTTATAAGGTATTAATTGATATGAAATGGATATGTTAATACTTATTAAGTATAGATTGTTAGTAAGAGCAAAGTAATATGTTTAAACCAAGATTTTCATAATAAAAATATAACGTATATAATATATAGTGAATATGTAATTCAATAGATTAGAGTTATAATTATAGGTTGTCATTATATAAGGCAAGTAGGTACAAATGTTTTCTATAAAGTATATGTAATGTGTATGCAATTCATTCATTCAAGGATATATGTCATAGTATAAAATAAATATTCGTGATAATAAATTGATTAGGATTTCTATTGTTGATTATGTAATGCTAATTGGATGTTTAATTGAAGATTGGAATAGAGGTTGAACTAAAATAGACTAGATGTGCATGTATCCTTATAACACCAAATAGAATGATTTTATGGGTATTTGTATGTATTGTCTTATTAACATTGTTTAATGTATATATGAAGCATACATAAAGTAAATTTAGCGTAGAGTCATGCAGTGGATAAAAAGCTTGGAAATGTATACTTTGAATTAAAAAGCTAAATTGGCTGAATGAACTAGATTATGGAGAATTAGGTATGTAATGGTGCATTTAAGGAGTGTTTTGGATAATAAGATAGTAATACACGAGATTATAATAATTATGATAAAAAGGAGAATAAGAAACATGTAACTTGCATTTGCATAATATGATATAAGAATGAACCACATGTTTATGTAAATAGCTTATCTACATGTGTTGTTAGTATAATTATGAACTTAAGTTACCTTAAAGAATACAAAGAAATTATTATGGGGATAAAAGAATAAACTATATTAATGTGATTGTGTGTAAATCAAAGAATATATAAAAATGTACATAAATTACGTAAAGTATATGAAACCAAATAAAACATAATGATAAAGCCCATATGAGTTAGACAACCTAGACTGAACAGGTTGATTGGTCAACTAGGGAGATTAGCAATTGCTAGGACACTTTGGTGTCTTCTTTAATACTAGTGCAGTAGCTGGTGAGGTCTAATAAGGCCACTAGCTATGGATACATCTACTAATATAAATATAAATATATAAATATATATATGTATATATATATATATATATA
>CANXYI012058137.1:0-10202 GCA_948208565.1 Hura crepitans
ATAATCATGCTTATAAATGTAGATGAATTATGATATATGTCTAAGAAGTATTAGTGGAAAATTATAAACTTGTTAATCACATATTGCATATTTGGTATAGATTGAGATTTCACACATATGTCTGCACGAACTACATTCCTCGTGAGAGCGAGTCCGTGTAAACTACAAGGTAGCACAAACACACTTAAGACATTATTATCTGTACAGACTACATTCCTTGTGAAAGGGAGTTCGTGCGGACTAAACAATAGTTCCAGCATACCATAGACATTCATATAATAGTCATGTAATGTCACAATATGAGCATTTTCAATATGACAACTTTGATGCATCATAAAAGAGAGTAAAAATAAAATAGTATAGTGCAATAGTCTATGCGAACAACAGGTTATACACATATCAACATAATTAGTTTGTGCGGACGTGAGCATACCTCAAGTTAAGTCTATGTGATTAGAATCAAAATCACAAAATGTTCAAAACATGTTAATGGTCCTTTATAAATAACAAGTCGGTGCAAAATAAAGACCTACTCTTATGATTAATGTAGGGATTCACATAGAATCACCTCACTTATGATCAATCGTGAGAGATCATAGGCTTACATAAAATAGTATGAATGTATAGTATATGCATAGTAGAAGGCCTCAAATTTTACCTTATAAAGAAATTCTTAAGCAATAACATAAGAGTGTAGGGTTTTTAGAGAGAATTGAGTATTTAAGTATGGGTTAAAGACTAGTAGTGCAAATCCTTGTTAGAGTTCTCTTTTGGACTCTCGGATAGTAGGGTTCTTAGCTTTTCAAATTGTTTCCTCCATTCTCATACCCAAGGGGGGTATTTATAGGTTTAGGAGGTGGCTTTCCCTATCCAAAAGGAGTTAGAATCCTTCTAGGATTGGGAAACATAGTCTGAATAGGAAGTTCACGCTTTTAAAAGCTCTCACATTGGCAAGTTCATGTAAACTTGGACTACTTAGTCTGTGCAAACTTAGGTTGTATGTTTTTCCACCAGTCTATATGCTTTGGGCTAGGTCTTAGACCAAGTTTGAGTTTGTCTATGTAGACATGAATTTAGACTTGTTTGGGTAGACCATGGGCCTTGGGCTTGATAGAGTCTAAGTGGGTTTGTATGGACTTAATGGCATTATGTCTAAGCGAACCAATACCATGCTAGTCTATGCAGACTAGGTTTTTAGGTGGCTTGTATTATTGCTTTAGAACTTGTCTCTGGTTATCATCATAGGCTAAAAACGGTAAGACCTTTACAGTTTCCCCCACTTTGGTGTGTGTTGTGAAAATACATAAATTAAAATAGTACACAACAAAGTAACTGAGTTATAGATACTTACCTCATCACAAGACTACATCAAATTTGAATGCCTGCCTTAGGTAGGTGAAATTTAATTAGAGTGGAGAAAGTTGTGGATTGACTTGCTAGGCTGAACTCGAGAGAGTTATGGATTGGCTTGCTAGACTGAACCTGAGTATGTTTAGATTGGCCTTAAGCTAAACTTAAGTCTGTTGTCATTGGCTTTGAGCTAAACCCAAGTGAGTTTAGATTGGGGCATTGAGCTGAATCCTATAAAAAAGTAAAAATTAGCATTTATTCAATATAGTAGATGGATGGTAGCAAACCTGGCTTCTATCAATTGTGGATTAAATCCTATGATATTGTTGTTGCATTGGTCGAATTGGCATAAAGCTAAATTCAAGAATATGAGGTTGTTTTATTATACTCATTGGATTAATGCATAGTTGAATCCTAAGGAAGAGGAAGATAGGTCTTTGGATTAACATGTAGTTAAATCCCAAGAAAAAGGAAGATAGGTTTAAACCCTAAAAGATGAAAATACTTGTTAGAAGTTAATCTTGTGACATTGAATTAACGTGGAGTTAAATTTGATAAAGGGAGAATATCAATGCCGAATTAACTTAACCAAATGCTAAGTTAATTTAGAGTTAAATGTTGAATCAACTTAAAGTTAAATGTTAATTAACTTAAAGCTGAAAAAGGTGTTACGAATTAGCATGTAGTGAAATTCGTTAGACAAATAAAGATAATGAGTAATTATTATTGCTTAACACCTTTACTTTTTAATGAAGTTTAGGAGTACTTCAAGGATCGACTCAAAGTTATCTATGAAGCAAGGGATGCTAAGGAAGAGATTTTGAAAACCTCCAACAGAAGGAAAAACCTATGTGTTACTCCTTATTTTAAAGGAATAGGGTTAATGCCACTTCTTTAAAATAATTCTATTGGCATTTGTGAATAAACATCATTGAGTTTGAATGCTGAGTTTGGATTTTGCAAATTCATTGATGATTTTTAAAATAAGATTTGCTAGAAACTATCTCTTTTTGATTAAAGATAGTTTATTAACTTAGACATATTGCACTCTATTGAGTCATGATATGGCAACTTTTAATGGCAAAATAACATCTCATTTAAGTTGAATAGGGATGTTATATTGGAAACAATTGAATGTCTCTAGGAAGATTTGAAAATGAAGGCTAAATTTATTAGTTTGAAAATCAACTAAGTAGATTGACCACTTTGGACATATTTTGTTATTTAGGTTAAATAACACTTTTTAACTTTGAAAACATTTTTTAAATGATAGAAAAATGTTTATGGAAGTGAAAACACTTGTAATTCATATCCCAATAAACATTATTTACCAAATCCAAGATTTTTGGGCGTTACATTTCTTCCCCACTTAAAAGAATTTCAACCTCGAAATTCTTGGGGTTCTTTTATACTTTATGTCCCTTTTTCTTACATTTTTCTACTTCGTTCTTTTCATTTTTAATACTTTTGTTTAACACTTTTGAATTTGATCGGTATCACTAAACTTTTTTGTCTTTGTATCATCATATACTTACATTGCTATACTTTTTTCATTTTCCCTCTTAAACTCCTCATAAAGATTCCTATATCCACATTTTATCAGCTTAAAAGAAATAGCTTACTCCATCACACTATATATACTTATACTGTATATAAGTAAATAATATGGTGTTTATCCCAATCCAGTTAGAAAAGGCCTAATAGGTTTAATAGTATTTCAAGATGATTGAATCACATTTCACAAGTATGGGCCCACATAGTACATAATACAATTTTAAAGGGAGTCCTAAGGGAGGTTGCTATTGGTCATTACATGGGTGTAAAGATTATGTATTTTTTATCGAAGACAAGAGTGGTTAGTGGAGTCGCCACTTGGCCTCTACACCAAGACCTCTGATCTTCAGTACCAGAAAGGTTCGAAATTTAGATCCTATTTATGCCCCAATAATATGCCTTCTTTATATGTTGTAACATTTATCAATCCCTTTTCAAGTAAGCATGCATTATATTTAAAGTATTTATGTCACCTTTTCATGTATAAGAAGTAAATTTACAATTATTTAAAGTATACAACAAGGTATATTGTACATCTAGAAATTAGGTCATTGATTAATTATTTTGTGACTTGAAAATTACCCATAATTCCATAGGAATTGGTAGTAATTGCCCAACTCCCATCTCTAGGAGATTGGCCTTTTTAAAATACATTTTTAATATGACTTTTGATTAGGAACACTTAAATATGTTTTATTATGAACACACCAATTAATTAATTAGAAAATCATTTTAATGTGAAAGTTAGGCATTGACGTGTAAAACAAGTTATTTAACTAATTATTACAACCTAAAATAAATAAAAAGATACAATAAGTATAAAACCAAAAGAGATAAAATAAAGCACTTAGATGGTCCCGTCTGTACATCGATAAGTTTGTGCGGACTCTATGTAGCTCTAGCTAATGTTCGTGTAGTCTACTGCTTATGAGGGATATTATGTCCGTCCGGACCACCACTCTAGTGAGAAAAGTTACTTGTATACAACTCAAAAGAAAAAGGTTTAATGATACCATATAAAGGATTCATATAAAATCATAAAGAAGACAAGTAATAAATACATGTGGAACTAAAATTCAAAGTAGATGTTCACATGGACTATATTCCTCATGAGAGGGAGTTTGTGCAGACTTAAAGACGTAATATATAAGAATGAGACAAGATCATCCGTATGGACTATACAATAATTTTGACATATTAATAACATGTATCTTAGAGAATGAAATAATTATACAACATGCTAACATTATAGAATAATATTAAAAAGTTAAATAAGATACATTAAAGCATGATATATAAGACAAATAAGACATTATTACTTAACATAAGTTTGTGCAGATGATATATCATACACATATCAAGAAAACAAGTCCATACAAGCTTCATCATGTTTACAAATAAGTCCATATGATTAAATAGAGTGAATATGATGTAATGACAATTAATTATACATTATGAAACAACTTAAAATCATGACCTACTCCTATGATCAAAGTGGGAATTACATAGAATCACATCACTTGTGATCAATCCTTGGAGATCATAGGTCCATGAAAATAATATCAATATATACAAAAGAGGCCTAAGATATTACTTTGTGAATAAACTCTTCAAGCAACAACACAAAGGCGTAGGAGTATAGAAATAATTATTTTTAGTGAGGCTAATAAGACTAGTAGAGCAATTCCTCTTTGGAGTCCTCTCCTAAACTTATGGATGGGTTTATTTGCTGCTGTGAATTTAATTCTTAGCCTCTTCCCTTCCTCATACACAAGAAAGGTATTTATAAGCTTAGGTTTAAGAGTTTTCCATCTAAAAGAAGCAGAATCCTAATAGGATTAGGATTCATAGTCCAAATAGGAAAATTCCACTTTGGAAGATTTTACGTCAGTAAGTCTGTGCAAACTTGTACGTTTTAGTCCATGCGGACCTAAGTTATATGCTTTCTCACCAGTTTGTGGGCTTTGGGCTAGGTCTTGGGCCAAGTTTGAGTTAGTCCATATAGACATGGGCCTTGGCTTGTCTGTGCAGACCATAGGCCTTGGGCTTGGTAGAGCTGATTAGGCTAGTATGGACCTAGGTAAAGTATGTTCGTGTATACCTTAAAATAAGTCCATGTGGATTTGCTTCCTAAAGGGCTAGTGCCATTGCTTAAGAGCCTATCTCTAGTGATTATCATAGGCTAAAAAAAGGTGAACAGGTCCATATCATTGGGGCTTCACCCTCATAGCCCCATTGGAATAGGCTTAAGCCCTTTGCTACCAATACAAATTCCCATTTTTTTTTGGAATTCCAATCGCACTACGAGCTTTTTGGGTCAGGTCAAAGTTTGAATACATAAGAAAGTCCTAGACCCAAAATTGAGGCATCTACAGTTGCCCCCACTTTGGTGTGTGCTATGAAATGCCAAAGCAAAAGTGTATATCAAAGTACCTGAGTTAGAAGTACTTACCTAAAAGTATACTTACCAGGCATAAAGCCACATTAAATATGGATGCCTACCTTCGAATCATTTACAAAAGCTTGCTGACCTGAGTGGTATTTTTCCTTCAAAAAAAAATTGATATTAGTGAAGAAAACTACACTGAATATGGGAGCCTACTCGCCTTCAACGTGAAGTTAAAATCCAACTAGATCAAAATATGCGTTTGTTTTGATATTTCCAGATGAAGCTTGAAAGTAAGCTACATCGAATACGGATGCCTGCTCGCCTTCGAGTGAAGATAAATTATACCGAATACTAGTGCATGTTTGCCTTTAAGGGAATTTTAAGATGTTGAAATGAAGAAAACTACACTAAATACGAGTGCTTATTTGCCTCTAAAGGAATTTTGAGTTGTTTATAGTTGAAGAAAACTACACTTAATGCGGTTGCCTGTTTGCCTCTAAGTGAAGATAAACTACACTGAATACGGGTGCCTATTTGCCTTCAAGTTGGTAAGTTGCAAATGGATTGAACCAAATCTAGTGATAAGTCCAAAAGAGTTGACCAAATCAAATCTGGTGATAATTTTGAAAGAGTTAATTGAATTGAATCTAGTGATAGGTTTGAAAGAGTTGATCGAATTGATTCTGGCGATGAGTCTAAAAGAGTTAGCTGAATCAAATTTAGTGATAGGTTCGAAAGAGTTAACTGAATTGAATCTAGTGATAAGTTTGAAAGAGTTGATCGAATTGAATCTGGTGATGAGTCTGAAAGAGTTAGCTGAATCAAATTTAGTGATAGGTTTGAAAGAGAAACTAAATTTAGTGATAAGTCTAAAAGAGTTGACTGAACTAAATCTGGTGATAGGTCTGAAAGAGTTAATAAAACCAAATCTGGTGATGAGTCTAAAAGAGTTGACCGAACTGAATCTAGTGATAAGGCTTAAAGCAATGGTTTGAACCATATCTAGTGTTAAGGACATTAATATCATGCAAGCATGTGTGTGACATCATATGCACATGTGTTGTGTTTGTTGTAAGTGTATGATTGATGCATGAGTTAGAGGCTTAAATAACCTATATGGCTAAGAGATATGTGCACGTATGAATTGACATGGACTGATATGAATGTAATGCCTTGCATGAAACTTTTTTATGATATGCAAATGACTGTGCACATGCATGTTACTTCTCTTTTGTGTTCCTAAGCTATGTGAGCTAGTTGTTTACACTAATGCTTGTGAACTTAATGAATACGTATATATGTTATATGCCTGAAGCATATAACTATGTACTGGATGCATTAATACCTAATTAATATGGGTATGTGAATATGCTGATACATGTGCAGATGTACAAACATGTCTTGTGATTGGTGACCTAATATTCTTTTAAATGAATGAATACACTCTATCCTACCTCAGATGAATGGGTGTTAAAACAGAAAGGTGATTAGTGAGATGACTTTAATGAATGAATGCACTTTATCCCATGAATGAGCGTGAAATCATGAAGGTGATGGGTGAATGAGATGACTCTAGTGAATAAATGTGGTGATAGAGTGATTCAATGTGAATATGTCATGAATGGGTGGATATGTATCTATTAACTATGTGTTTACTTGGATAAGTGCAGGTGAATGAATTGGTGATGAATGAGTGATAAGCAAATTGGTTCTTAATCTTTTCTAGATGAAGGAATGCAGCGATATATATTTTTGACTAAATGGTGAATAGTGCATTTCTAATGAATGCAGTGATGCATGTGTTTTACTTATTTTCTCCTAAATGCATGAGGAATCTGAGTGAATGGTAAATACATGTAAGACATGACTATGACTTTTGTATAAATAAATTATCACTTACAATGTATGAATGGTAAAGGCAGATACATGTTGAATGATGGTATATTTTTTTTGCTATAATGAATGAATAGTGAAAGCTAATGTATGTTGAACAATGGATGCATTTTCTCTTACAGCGAATGAATGTTCTTTTGTGATAGATGTATGAAGGTAAATGTATGAATAGGCAAAATGGGTATCTTTCCTAAAATGGATGTGTAAATGAGTGTGAGTGAGTAAATCAATTGTTTGTGATGTATGTGTGACAATGTTTCTAAATGCATGAGTTGTACATGTTTTGTTATTGGGTTCATTCTCCTCTCAGACTTATCATAGGAAAAGGTTGGGTTTGAGAAATGAGTGAAGTTATGAAGTTGTAAGCTAGGTTAAGCTAATAAGAATAAGATGTCTCTTGAAGAAAGAGGTCAAGTTATAGTGACGAAAAGGCTAGGGAAGGTATTGAGAAGTAAGTTGAGTTAAGGTGAACAATGGTAAGGCCAAGGCTTAGGTGAAATGTCAATTTGCCATGGAGGGCATTTAACTATGTGTGGTTGAAGAGTGAATGATTATGATGAATGAGCATGCAAAGGTATGTGATTGCGTAGCATGGTACTCTTGTTATTAGCCAGTTCGAAGATTTTCCAACTAAATATTTTCTCTTGACCTCTAATTTTTGCCTAGATTGCCATTTGTAGGTTTTCTATCTAGCGAGGTATGCTCTAATTTTTGCCTAGGCTACCTTTTGCAAGACTTCAACCTAGCGAGCTTGTTTATTCTTTTGATTCATTTTTATATTTTTTTGAATTCAACTTATCCACATTTGGTTAAAGCTTAGGATCTAATTGTTTGATCAATTGAGTCTAGACTTACACCTTTTAAGATGGCTTGGTATGTTTTGGAGCTCTTACCATGGGAGATGGAGCTTTTCATAAGTAGTACATTGTGGGTGCTAGCTTTATGCCCCCTAGCATTTGGAATTTTTTTTTGATTCGAATGTCATTGTTTTGACCTTTTGGAGCATTGTATTGATGATATCCCTATTATTAGTCAGTCATGAAGATTTTTTGACTAAATATTTTCTCTTAAATTTCCCTAACTTTTGCCTAGGTTCATGCTTGTAGTTGATGGGCTTAGTGGGAACTAGAAAACTCATCTCTTTTTAAATGAGGACAACAATAGTTGAAAAGGGAATGCTCAATTGTTTGAGGCTTAAGGCATATCTGTTTACTATTATAGGCTTTTGGAGTTTAGCACCTTATGTGTGATGCTCCAAACATTTAATGCTCAAGGACTCATGAGGTTCGAAGTATGAGGCACCTCGGGGTGTGGGGAAAAATATTTTTTGATGCCTGAAGTACCAATTGGTGGAAGTTAAGGGAAATTAAATTCTATGAATAATGGGTCAGTGAGATGGGAAGAAAAAAAGAAAATTTAATTAATTTAATTTAATTGAGATTTAGGCCTTCGAGACTTAGGAGAATATATGATTAAATCGGAGAATTTATTGAGTTAAAGAAAAAATAATTAATTAAAAATTTTCAAGACTCGGTTGATTTTGGCCATAAATTTTAATTGTTGATATAAATAAATTAATGTATTAATCGAGTCGAAAGTAAGATATTTAGGATGCAGGAATTTTGAGATGTGAAGGAAATAATAAAGAGATGACAAATAGAGAGAAAGAAAAAAATGGTTAGGGATAAAATTAAAATAAATGAGAAAGAAGGAGGGCCTAAAGTTGAAATTAGCCACCACAAAATTAATGTGGAAGCCATAGGAAAATTAAGGGAGTAAAAAGGAAAAAAAAGAAGAACATTAAATAAAATAAAACAAAAGAAGAGGACAACAAAATAGGACAGCCAAGAGGAGAAAGAAAGAAAAGAAGAAGAAAGGAAAAGGGATGAAGGAAGAGGCAGTGGGTGCCAATGAGAGGCTAGCTTGGGCCTTACTGCAGTGATGAGAGGACAGCAGAGGAGGGTGCCATTGCTGCATAGAAAGAGAAAAAAATAGAGTGTAGAATTTTGGGAATGTAAGGAATAGTCTCTATTCATCAAGCTATAACTCCTAATGTAGGTGTCAAATATGTGTGAAACTTGAACCAAATGAAATTAGACTCATAGGGCTAAAAGTTTTTTTGTAGAAGTCTTAAATTAATTATGAACTTAGCATGCTAAAAGATGTGATACAAGTTGAGTTTTGAATTATGGAACTGACAAATTGTCTTAAGAGTAGTAGAGGGAAATTAGGCCATAACTTTTTGTATAGAGGTCAAAATGATGCGAAACAAAATTCTTATGATAGCTAACACATAAGGGTATAACTTTATAGAAAAAAGTTGGCTCTAATTTAGTATAGTTTTTGCCTACAAATTCAAACAATGGACCAGTACCAATACTATCTGCAAATTTTTAGAACTTAAAGGAAAAAAAAAGGGGTGGTATGGAAAAGGAAGGCACATCGAAAGTGGAAATGGGCTAAAAAAAGGCAGTTGTGCATAAATGGATATGTGTACTCAATTTATTATATATTCTGTGAGGTGTTTGTGTACTTGTTGTATGAAAATGCACGTGTTATATGTGCTAATGCATAATTTGTGCTTGTTGTGCATAAGTGTATGTGTTATATGTGTCTCACTCACATTTGTGTTCGTTATAGGGAAATGCATGTGTTTTGTGTTAAAATGGTGAAACTTGTACTTATGTGTGCATAATTTGGGATTAAGGTGTGATTATGATTAGGCATAGAGTTAGTGGTGCTTGACTACATAGGGTATAGGATTGAGTGATCGCTAAGGATGGTTTGCTTGACCATTACACATGTTTAAACGTGCGTGAGGGTGTTCTATTTCCTTATGGGCATGACTCATTTGACTTGGTGTATGTGCATGTATAACGTTGAAACATATGACTTGGATCAAGTATTTCGAGACAAAAACTTTGTTTTTATAGAGGTGGAGATTAGATATATATATATATATATATATATATATATATGTGTGTGTGTGTGTGTGTGTGTGTGTGTGTGTGTGTGT
>CANXYI012058385.1:0-11406 GCA_948208565.1 Hura crepitans
ATATGTAGCTTAGGAAATTCTAAGAGTTTTTATGTTTTGAAAATTTAAATCGGAGTTATAGGTGAATTTTTAGAATTTTTCTAAGCCAATTTTAGTGTATGTTAGGGGTGAATATTTTAAGAGAGGGAGCAAGCCAATTAAAGGTCAAGTGGTCGAGAAAGGAGTGTGAATGCACCTTAGGTATGTGGATTAATTCAAATACCTTATGTCAATCTTGGTTGATTTGGGTTATATGTATACACTTGTATGGAAATGGGATAAAATAGGGTAAATGCATGTAATTAGGCAAATTGACATTATAAGTATGTATATGGCATAGAATTCATAGGATTTGTAGATTGAATGAGGAAAAAATTCATGGGTAAATGTATGTGCCTATGGTGGCCTAAAATGGTGTCAAAATGGACATTGCATGTACGTCTAAGAAATGGATACATATATTTGTAATTTAAATGTAATAATCACAAGTAAAGTGACCTAAAAATCTAATACATTATAAGTCATGAAAATGTAACTTATTTGAGTGAAAAATGTGGCCAAAAGCATAGGAACATAATGTACCTTATGTTAGGTATATTAATAAGAATATTGGGGTAGGGTTTTAATGAAAATAGAACTTGATTGATATAAGCAACGAAAAGAATAAATGGCAAAATTGACTAAATGAATAGTGTCAATTGTGAAAACTGACCAAATAAATAATAACTTTGTGACCGTAGGCAAAGTTACAATAACTTGTGCAATATTGTCATAAGGTATCACGTAATGGTAAAATAGTAGTACTAACAGTTTAAAATGGTTAATGGTCCATCAATTAGACACCCACTAAATGGGTGGATTGGTCAACTAGGGATAGAGCAGCTTCTAGGTAGTTGGTCCTTCTAAGACCCACTATCAAGTATTGGTTATGGTTAGTGCAGTTGCCTAGGTTCTATGATGAGCCATTGCACTATAGGGTATTATTATGGATTGGGATTGGTTTAAAGATGGGTCCCTGAGTATCCACCACTGGTGCTTATTGCTATCAAGTGTAAGTACTGAGGGTGGTCTACGAACATGTCCCCACTATCTATTATAGGTCCTTGAGTATCGAAAAAGGAAGGTGTAGCTACATAGGCCCTAAAAATGGGCCATTACATAAGATGCATCCTACTATCTAGTGTCTTAAAGTGTAGTCTATCTGGTATGGGCCTATAAAGTAAATAAATTGAAGTAACTAATAAGAAAACTAAGATTAACAAGTAAGTAAACTAGAAGAAATAAATAAATGGATTTAGAGCTGTAAAAAATACTTACTGTGTGAGGAACACTACATGGTGCATGTTGCATGAATTGACCTAATATATTTGGTTTACTCCACCACTGAGTGTCATACTCAGCATGTTGGTGTTTTAATGTGTAGGTAGTAGACAGGGTGCAGTCTAGCATCAGACATCATCGACAATGTAGCTACAAGAGTCTATTAACATTTCTTTTGTTTTTTGTTTATCTTTTATACATAGAGTTACACTCATGTATGTATAGATAATATGAGATACGGGTGGTATGTATAAAGGTCCTTAATCAATTGAATGTATATATAGTGTTTTGTGTTAATATATATAGTTGTTTCTACATGCTTGCATGTTGATAGGTCTACAACCCTGTGATTGATTGCTGAGTATATATTGATGTTGTTGATTGTGATATGTTGGACCAGAGGGTTCAAAAGGGGGAAAAAGGCTAGCAAGTGAATTAGAAGTGCTTTTCTTTGTAGGTTAAATTGGGTTTAGTTACCAAGGCAGTAGTTATGCTGCCTGATTTCCCACAAATGTTTGATAGTGCCTGATAGGTATTTTAATGGACTAAAATAGAAAGTAATTAGGGAAGGAATAATTATAATGGGCTTAAGGCTAGGTTTGGTCAAACTTGGTCAAAGGTGGGTAGAATTTAAATGAAAGGCCCCTGGAGAAATCCTAGGATGGGTTACCTCGGTGGGAAGTAGCACGCCTTGCTTGTTTTAGGTAGAAATGGGTAGGGGGTGTTACATAAATAGCCTCCATTTCATTTCCCATGAACAATACAAATTATCTCTAAATAATGTACCATTTTCATGCTAAAACTATTTTATTTTGAGGTTTTTTTTTACCAAGCCAATTTCAAGTCCCATTGTTAACCATATTCTAACCCTAAAAGGTATCTTATGTTATATACATTTCACACCCTATTACTCAAGCATTTTCACATCATTCATGCCATATAGACATTACACAATTATTCCATTTATGCCATGCCAATCAAACACATACATATGCCATGCCATTCTTTATTTTTCATGCCATTCTTGCCTTGCGAACCTCTCGGACAATATCACTAAATTTCTATACACATGCTTGTAATCACATCCAAGCACACATATAGACATTTTAACATCACACAAGCATGAACACACATACACACACAAACACATAATGCTATTGCCATGCAAACTAAGCAATTTTACACCTTAATCATCCCTTAGCCACACTAAGCGCACACACATAGACACAAACTTTATTCACTAATTCCTTCACCTACACCTATAATGCCATCACTAACAAGCTTATTCCCACACAATATACCAAGCACACATGCCATACACTTAACCTACACATTAGGGCATCTCTCCACTTAATGAAGTATCACATCCATACTCATAATTCTCACCATATACACATATAATTCATGCATCTTTTATGTCTCATACCTTAGAAATCAAGCCAAATCACCTTAACAAGTCATACACACACACACCCCTTTGCATAAACCTCTCGGCCAAATGGGGATTAAGCTCCTCCATGCACTTTTTTCATCAAATCAATATTCTAATCATCTATTCCATACATAATTAACCTAAATACATGCCTAACTCCTTAATTCACACATATTAGCCACTTTTCCCACCATTTCCATACAAGACTTCTACACCTATCACACTTGAAATTTAATAACCATGCTTTGAATGCCTTAAATTCACATACCTTACTACTAAGGTAGATAAATTCTTCACTTCAATCTTGAAAGAAACCAAAGTTTATCCCTAATTGCCTTAGCTTCCATTCATGCCACCTTCCCTTTAAAAGTCCATCAAAAATCACACAAGCCTCCAAATCAAATTCCAAGCATAAAGGCATTCTTAGAATCACCAAATCCTTTACAAAATAAATTAAAAAGGGTTGAATTACTTACAAATCAAAAGTTGATTTCCAACCCCTTTTGATATACACTTGAGTTTCTTGAATTTTAGGGACTCCTTTTGTGACACTTCCTACTAGATTCCTAAAGAAACCTAATAAGTGGTGCACTTCCCATTAGGTCGCTCATCATAAAATTGTCCTTCTGTTCATTCATTTAACTTTTACTAAAAATTTCTTTTGATTTGATTCAGTTTAACTCCAAAATTGGTTTTATCTTTTTCTAAGCTCAACTTAAGGTCATGCCCTCTTATTTATGCCAAAAATAATCAGTTACAGCTATTTAGACTTTTCCTAAAATTCGACAGCATAACGGTTGTCTGGGTCACTATCCAAATTTTTAAACCTATAAAAACACTTCAATAAATTCATATTGAATCCCCTAGACCCACCTGGTCTATCAAATAATCAGCTTAGCATCATCTGTCTATCAATTTATCAACACAGGCCTCAAGCTACAATAAGATAATTCATAATCTAAAGCCTCAAACTCCCATACCATAATCACCCAATAAATAAAGTTATACATTCACATAGTCTGATAGTTTACTTAATATAAAACATAGTCTACATCTATATATGCATATTATAAGTTCCTTATTTACATGGCACCCATTTCCCCACCTAAGTACATTGAGTGCAAAATTGTATACTAATCACATAGCAACCTTGCCAAAACTGTTCTCTGAACCTCAATTGCACGCATTATGAGGCTGTATCTCTATTCTAATTACCTGAACACCGAAACATGTATGCTGAGTATATAATATACTTAGTGATGAATTCAAACATTTAAATCATGTCACAATGACTATCCATTAATGCAGTGATAATATGATTAAATTTAGGTTATCATGCCCTTAAATAAAAGTTTATGGATGTAAGATGACCAAAATACCATTTTTCACAATTAATGATTATTCATTCGAATAATAACTTAAAATTACATATCTTGTTAATATTTTGCCATTATCAATGATAATATTCATAAAATTAGGTTATTAGGTTAATAAATGCCATATATGTCCAAATTGCCAAAATGCCATAATTATGTGCATTAAATAACCATTCAAGTAATTGTTCCAAATTATATACTATATGGTTTATATGATTGTCATTAAGTTATATATTTCTTATTTTGTTAAATTAATAGGCCCGACTAGATAGACGACACTTTAATACACTAGACCTAAGGGGAACTAAAATAGTGCATTAATCTATATTCTAGATCTCGACCAATACACCGGCCTAATAAACAACATAGGAATCAGTTCGTAGACCTCTTAAAACACATATCCAAATTTATTACATAATCTGGTCTACCCAGCAGACTGGTCTATCTAGCGAACAAGTATAATGGCCCTTCTGAACCTATACCACTACACCGGCATAATCACATAAATAGCACTAAGTGTGCAAAATTATATAATGGTATATCTAATAAACTAGTACAGTGGTGCCAAAATGGACCTCGATTGCTGTACCGACCCTGCCTAAAAATTAGATAGTGTAGTAGCTGCTAAAACACTAAGTTGACCGATCAACCCATCTAGTGGGTGTCTAACTAATGGGCCATTAACCATAATTTATGCTTATTTCTTTATTGATTAACTTTTTATAATATTCTTGAGTGATAAATAGATAGATTTTATTTTTATCTCATAATCAAATTTTAGGCCAATCTGGTATAGGCTTAATTAGATAGTACCAAGTCAATTTCAAAGTATATTTTTAAGTCTTGTGATGGCAAACATTTAAGTTATATTATTGTTTACTTTAATCCATAATGAATCATCCTTTATTAACCATTTACTATCTAGGTTCATTTTGGTTCAGGTAATGGTCAATTTAGACTATTATAGGTTATTTACATAATGTGCAATAATCCATTCTAGGTCCATTTCTTAGCCATTTTCAATGAAGTTTTCACTAATAAATTCATACTTTCCATAGTCCTAAAGCTAACATCAATTAGGCCACTTAAAAGGGCAAACAATTGGCATACATGCCACTTCATGTAATCACATCATAATAGCCATTTTAGGCACATATTTTAGGCCACTATTTATGTCATTCCTAAATTCACATTTAGTTCAAAGTCATGTCTCATTTTAGGCCGCATTTCAAGTCTATAAACTAAGTGTTTTTACATTCATTAATATTCATTCTTTACATCCATTCATGCCATACCAATCTCACATATTTGTTCAAATCATACCAAGCCAATTATGACGTAAAAAGATTCTTTTTATGGTGCCTATTACATGCACAAGTTTAGTGTACATTGCCATAATTCTTATGCCAATTCCATAGGCCTAGCTCTTGGCCATATATTATTAATATCCTTAATTATGCATTCACTTATTTACCATCACACATTTATGCCTTTATTCATAACCTAATCACAATTATAAACATATATTTTGTTTTCCCTTAAAGTATAAAGCCATACACTAGACAAACTCTCAAACAACCTCTTGGCCAACACACTTTTACACCATACCATACAAGTCCAACATCTCAAAGATCAAATATACTTACCAAATAAACTTAATTAATTACACACACCCTTAAACTACAACTCAAGCCTCGTACACACACAAATACATGTCCCTTAGTTCTCAGCCACTCGTATAAAACATATTAAACATACCCTAATCACTCTAATCACCATAATACTCATCCCTATTCAACACCTTAGGCATCCATTAGTATTAAAGATTTTCTTTAACTAGCACACATACATACACATGTATGCCCTAAAAGCTCTCAGCCATGTTGAGATTCAACATCATCAATGTTTTTTTTTCATCAAATCAACATCAAAGACATTCATTCATCATGTAATTAGACTATATATCACTATCCCTTCATTTGATTATACATTATACTCAATCTACTCTACATTTCCCTATCTAATTTCCATGTACAATTGACCAAAATTCATATGGCATAAAGTAAATGATTGAATTCACTTACATTGGCCTATAAGAGATGAAATTCCACCAACTTTAAGCCCTCAAACCATGAAATTCTAGCCTAGTCTTCATGGAAGTTAAACCCCTTTTTGAGCCATTTCTCCTCTCTAAATCCCTCAAAAACTATACACACATAATTCATTAGGATTCCAAGCATTCATAGGCAACCATTCCTATTAAAAATCCCTTAAAAAAACTACTAAAAAGCCATTAAAACCATGAAAGACTCACCTTGCACCCTTATGGGAAATGCCTCTAACCTATGCACTTTTGGGGAATTTTAATTAATTCTTAAGAACTCCTTTTTCCTCAACTCTTTCTCTATAATTACCCTAACATATAAAGATGAATTTTAGGTGTGGTTAGTTTTTTGGAAAAGCCTAGAGAAGAGGATGAAAATGGAGAGGTTTGCTGAAGATGGCGTCAGTTCCAATAGGAAAAGAGAATGAAAATTCTTGAGGTTATGAGTGGATTTTGCCACTTGGTACCATGTGTTTGACACATGTAATGTCCTAGAGCTATTGAGATGACACGGGTGGGTCCCAGACCCCTTAAACTATTCCACAATGGCTCACTTTTGATAGAAACTTCAAAAAATTTATAAAAATTATAGGGAACTCAAAAAATTGCACCATTTGTTTTAATATATGCTTGTAAAATTTTGCAGCCAAATTCCATTGATAGGACAATTTTTAAATGGCTTCAATTTACATGCCATACTCAAAAATTATGAGAAGTTGCAAACAACCTTAGAATTTAAAAATTTGTTGACCAATGGACTCAAGGGAGCTTTTAACCTTTAGGGTACAACATTTTTAGTTCTGTCCGGGCACATCCTGGGTCTTTCCTAGCCCAGCATAGTTTAACCCCATTAATCACTAGTTTACAGCCCAAAATGAATTATTAGTTTGGTTAAATTTTTAAAATTTGACCATTTCATCAATTTAGAGTCGCTCAAAATTTCATGACTAGTGTTGCTACCTCGATTCTCATGTAAGTGACCCAACACCCCAAGCACACTTCTTGGACCTAGTGGCACTATACACAATGCCTTAATGTATAAGCATTACACCTTTGGCCTCCAAGGACTTCATAAATTAATTCACCACACAACTAAAGAATTGTTGGTGGCAATTGGCAAGAGAAAAGCTTGAAAAATGAAGCAAAAATGGTAGATGGTAGGGAAAAGTGGCATTAGGACAAAGGGTGAAGAAAGAAGAAGCAGAAGTGGGGTGGTAAGTGGGTGTGGCCATATGGCCACTTAAGTGTTAAATGGGAGCTTATATAGTGGGTTAGGTTGCACGAGTGGTGCCACATGCCACCCGAGCACCTCGAAATAACTCGTATTTAGCAAAAACTTTAGGGAATTTTAAAAATCACTCAGACCTCCAAAAATCATCATGTTTGTTATAAAAATCCTTGATTAGTCCTATTTAGAGGCTCATAAAATTTCACATCCAAATTTCCCCGGCAGGATAGTTAACCAACTGCCTTAATTCACTTATAAAACCTTAAAATTAAGAAAATTTGCAAATGACCTTAGAATTAAAAAATTCTTTCACCAATGGACTCAGGGGAATTTTAGACCCTCATAATATGGCATTTTTAGGTTTGTCCAGGCACATCCCAGGTCATTCCCAGCCCGACTCCATCTGAGCCTATGACCCACTAGATTATAGCCTAAAATAATTTATTATTTATGCTAAATCTATAAATTAAGCCATTTTCATCATTTTATGGCACCTTAAAGTTTCATTACCAGCATCCCTACCTTAAGCCTCGTAAAGGTGACCCAACACTTTAGGAACACTTTTTTGTATTAGTGTTAATGTTCACGGAGCCTCAACTTATAGGCATTACAATTCTTCCCCTCTTATGAAATTTTGTCCTTGAAATTACCTAGAGTGAATAAGTGTGGACACTAAGCCATCATCTGCTCTTTAGGCTTTCATGTAGCTTCTTCTACATTATGATGCTTCCAAAGGACTTTAACCAAGGAATGTCTTTATTCCTCAACTGTGGCACCTCTCTAGCTAATATCTATGGTGGTTCTTCTTTGAAGGTTATATTTGACTGCATTTCAACATTTATTGCTAGAACTATGTGAAAGGGCTCTAATCTATATCACCTCAGCATTGAGACATGCAACACATCATGAATTTGTGACAATTTAGATGGCAAAGCTAGCCTGTGTGCTAGAGGTCCCACTCTTTCTGTAATTTCATGTGGTCCAATGAATTCAGGGCTCAACTTTCCCCTTTTCCCAAATCTGAGGACCTTTTTCCATGAAGACAGCCTTAAAAATACTTTCTCACCAATAATATACTCAATATCCCTCTGCTTTATATCAATATAGGATTTCTGCCTATCAACTATAGCTTTCAATTTTTCTCTGATAACCTTAACCTTTTCCTCCGTATCTCTAATCTGTTCAACTCCTGATATCTTGTTCTCTCCAATGTCACTCCAACACAAAGGAGTTCAACACTTTTTGCCATATAGTGCTTCATATGGGGCCATGCCCAAACTAATTTGGCAGCTGTTGTTGTAAGCAAATTCAGATAGAGATAAATATTGATCCTAGCTGCCTTTAAATTTAATGGCATAGCTATATAACATAGCCTCAAGCACTTGTATCATGCTTTCTGATTGTCCATTTGTCTAATGGTGAAAGGCTATAATGTAAGTCAATTTGGTACCTAAGGCTTTATGCAACTTCTTTCAAAACCTAGAATTTAATTGAGGATTGCTATTAGAAAAGATAGCCATAGGTATACCATGAAGTCTACTAATCTCATCAATGTAAAATTTAGCCAACATTTCTAGTGAGTAGTCTATTCTGATAGGAATGAAGTGAGCTGTATTGGTCTATCTATTAATTATAACCAAACAACATCACATTTGGCTCTAGTCATAGGCAATCACATTACAAAGTCCATGGTCACCTTTTCCCACTTTCATTTTGGTATTGCTATAGGATGCAGCAATCTAAAAGGAACTTGATGCTCAGCCTTTACTTGTTAGCATGTTAGACATCTAGCAACATACTCTACCACATCTCTCTTCATACTCGACCACCAATACTAAGGCTTTAGGTCAAAACACATCTTAGTACTACTAAAGTGCATAGAATAAAGAGCTTTATATGCCTCATTTAGTATCTATAACCTCAAGTCATTTGTATTAGGTACACATAACCTACCTTGATAATACAGACATCTATCCTTACTCAAGTCAAATCCTGGTGCCTTCCCCTATTTGATTTTACTTACCAACTACATTAGTGACTCCTCTCTACCTTGTGCTTCCTTTATCTACTACCTAAAATCTACTTTAATTAGTAACTCAGCCAACATAGCATTCTCTTTGGTGTACTACAATCTAGCATTCATAAATCTCAAAGTCACCATAAATTTCCTTCTCAAAGCATCTACTACCACATTTTCTTTCCTTGGGTGGCAATTATTTAAGTAGTCATAATCTTTAATCAACTCTAACCATCTTCTTTGCCTTAAGTTGCATTCTTTCTGAGTTAAAAGGTATTTCAGACTCTTATGGTCTATGTAGATATAAAATTTCTCACCATACAAGTAATGCCTCCAAATTTTCAAAGCAAATACAATAATAGCTAGCTCCAAGTCATGAGTAGGATAATTCTTCTCATGTGGTTTTAACTATCTTAAAGAATAGGCTACTACCTTTCCTTTTTGCATCAACACACAACCCAAGCCATTAAGTGATGCATTGTTGTACACTATAAAGTTCTTACCCTATTCAGGTTGAATCAGGATAGGACCTTCTATCAGCATCTTTTTCAACTTCTCAAAATTGGCCTAACATTTGTAATCCCACTCAAATTTCACATTCTTTCTAAGCAGTATGTAATCCCACTCAAATTTCACATTGTTTCTAAGCAGTATGGTCAAATAAGCTACAATCAAGGAAAATCTCTTCACGAACCTTCTATCATACCTAGCTAATCCCAGGAAATTGGTATCTCTATCACATTCCTTAGAGGTTCCCACTCTAGCACTACCTTGACCTTGCTGGGGTCTACACTAATGCCTTTTACTGACACTATTAGTCCCAAAAAAGCCACTTCAATTAGTAAAAATTCACATTTATGCAGCTTGGTATACATCTATTTCTACCATAGAGTCTATAAGACAATCTTGAAATCCTTCTCCCATTTCCATTCTATTATTTCTATAGGATGCAGCAATCCAGAAGGAACCTGGTGTTTAGCTTTCATCTATTGACATGTTAGATGGCTTGCAACATATTCGCCATATCTCTTTTCATACTAGCCTAACAATAATGAGACTTTAACTCTAAATACTTCTTTATGCTCCCAAGATGCATAGAAAAAGGAGCTTCATGAGCTTTCTTCATTATCTGTAATTTTAGGTCATCTGTACTAGGTACACATAACCTGTTATGATAATATAGATACCCATCTTCTATCAATTCAAACCCTGCGCCCTTCCCCTCTTTGACATTACTAACCATCTAAACCAACTGCTCATCTTTCATATGAGTTTCTTTAATCTGCTGTTGAAAATCATGTTTCACCTACAACTCAACCAAAATAGCATTCTTTGGAGTATACTGCAATCTGGCATTCATAGCATCAGAGTTATCATGAATTTTCTACTCAAAGTATCTACTACCACATTGCTTTCCCTAGGTGGTAATCAATCAAATAGTCATAACCTTTTATATATTCTAACCACTTTTTTCTATCTCAAATTCAACTACTTCTAACTGAGGAGGTAGTGCCTCCATATTTTCACAGTAAAAATAATAGCAGCTAGCTCTAAGTCTTGAGTAAGACAATTCCTCTCATATGGCTTTAACTATCTTAATGCATAAGCTACTACTTTTCCATCCTACATCAATATATAACCTAAGCCATTCAATGAAGCATCACTATGCACTGTGAAATCCTTACCCTGTTCAAGTTAAATTCGGATAGGAGCTTCTGTCAATATCTTTTTCAATTGCTTAAAACTTTCTTGATATTTATCATCCCATTCAAACTTCACATTCTTCCTCATCAATCTGGTCAAAAGAGTGGCAATGATGGAAAATCTTTTCAAAAATTCCCTGTAATACCTAGCTAATCCCAGAAAACTTCTTATTTCTATCACATTCTTAGGAGGTTCCCATTCAAACACTACCTTCATTTTACTAGGGTCAACTCTAATCCCTTCTGC
>CANXYI012058699.1:0-23294 GCA_948208565.1 Hura crepitans
CCGTGAATGTAAAAATGAGTAATGGCATTAAAAATAAATAATATGGATCCCTTTTAATATAGTGTGGTAATTGGTGTAAGAAGATGAGCGAACTTAAGGTGATAAAAGACTGAAAATAAAATAGTAAAGTTTAAGAATGAAGGTATTGGGAAGTAAGAATAACTGTGAGGGTTGACAATGAAGGAACGTATGTGAATGTAACTGAACACCTTAAAAGCATATAAAAATTATAAGGAAATTATGATTAAGGCAAATAATTAGGTTAATAGCTTATATGTAGACACCTATTAAATGAATTTAAAGAACAGAGGTGGATTAGTAAACCATAGTGAATAGATGACAAACTATGAACGGGAAGTCATGCAAATATAGTAATAACCGATGAAAAAGGTGAAATGGACATAGATGAAGATTTAGAAATATTGAACCAATAATTGATAGGGAACTTCTTGAGAACCCATAGGGTATGTGGGAAATTAAATTGAGACAACTTGGTGGATAAATGAGTATAATTAGGGACTAAGAGAAAAAAAAAGGGTTAGATATCACAATATGAACGAAATTTGTATGACTTTGTGTGCTCACATGTATTCGAAATAAAAATACATGGTATGTTTAGTTAAATTCACCACTGAGTGCATACTCAGCGTATCGGGTTTCCGATGCGCAGGTGGTAAAAGTGCGGAGAATGTGAAGCAGGCAACCAGCGATGCAGACGACGACTGTCCATGTATGTTATTATACAAATAGATCGGTTGATAGGTGAGTAGAGGCACTCATACATGTAAATGTAGGTTATTAGGGAAAAGTGTTAAATATAGCATTGTTAGGATAGTAATTCATAATAATGGTAATATAATGAACTAGAAGGGTAAACAAAACCTAGGCTGATAATGGATTGTAGGATCAGGCATGTAAGAGTCATCTGCCTAGTAGGTTTTGTGGTATAGAAACTGTTAAAAGGAAATTTCTAAATCGTAAAATATGTAAATGTGGTACAGGTTAAATGAAAGACCTCTGGAAAAATTCAAGGATGGGTGACCTCACGAGAAGTAGCACGCTTTGCCTATTTTCATAGAGAATGGGCATGGGGTGTTACACAACCATTGGAATGCTTAATAGATACGATTTATCCATATAAAAATGTCTCAAGATTTTCTCTATGTAGAATAATTAATTCATAAAGATCCACTTGTCAAATATTCAACTTGAGAATCAAGACAAAATTTTGTTTTTTTAAGATCTTTCATTTCAAATTTCCTTTTTAGATATTCTGCAATAATGCAGATCTCTTTTGGAGTCCCTACTATATTTAAATCATCAACATAGATTGCAACTATAGTAAATCCAGAATTTATCTTCTTGATAAAAACACATGGACAAATGGAATTATTCTCATATTCTTTTTTCACCAAGTATTCGCTTAATCGATTACACCACATGCGTCTAGATTTTTTCAACCATACAAAGATCTTTGGAGTTTAATAGAGTAAATCTGTCGAGGTTTTTAATTCTATGCTTTAGGCATCTTTAATCCTTCAAGGATTTTCATATATATGTCATTATCCAATGACCCATATAAGTAAGCTGTCACTGCATCCATTAAATGTACATTAAGCCCTTCAGAGGCCGCCAAACTAATTAAAAATCTAAAAGTGATGGCATCCATGATAGGAGAATATGTTTCCTCATAATCTATGCCAGGCCTTTACGAGAAACCTTGTGCCACAAGTCATGCCTTGTATCTCACAATTTCATTTAATTCATTTCTTTTATTGATAAAAACCCATTTATGTCCAATGGGTTTGATATCTTCTGGTATCTAAACTATTAGTCCAAATACTTTGCGCTTAGCTAGTGAATCTAGCTTAGCTTGAATTGCTTATTTCCATTTTAGCTAATCACTTCAATTTTGGCATTCTTTTATAGTTTGAGGTTCAATCTTATCATCATTGATTATTTCAGAGGTAATTGCATACGCAAATACATTATTAACAATAATTTCATCTCTTTCCTATATATTTCCACATTTTAGTGAGATCTCATTATTTTTCAGTACAGAAACTACTTTTGGAGTTGCTTATTTAAAAGTATAAGGTTGTTGATTTTTTACCTCTTTAAGAGTATCAAACAGAATGTTTTTCATTTTCCTCTTCTTTCTAGGAACAGTGTCATTTGCACCAATAGGTTAGCCACGTTTCTGGCGTATATTTGATTTATTAGCTACTATAATTACAGGTTGTCCTGCTAGGGCAATCAACCATGCAGGAGCATTAGCAGCCGAAATAAGGGATTTAGTGACCCTTTGGGTGTTTGTGAATATATCTGGCAATTGATTTGCAACATTTTGCAAATCAATTATTCTTTGAACTTCAAGTTCACATTGATTTGTGCATGTATCAAAATTGGACAAAGTTGATATATTTCAACTAATTTTTTGTGCTTGTGGTCCTTTATCTTTACCTTCTCCTAATGTTGGAAAAACTAATTCATCAAATTAACAATCTAAAAATCTTGTTCTAAAAAGATTACCTATTAAAGGTTCAAGGTACCTAATAATTGAAGGTGACTTAAAACCTACATAGATACCAAGACGGCTTTTAGGACCCATTTTAGTTCACTGATGAGGTGCAATAGGAACATATACAGCACAACCAAAGATTTTGATATGAGATATGTTAGGTTGTTGACCAAAAACAAGTTGAAAAGGTGAAAAATTATGATATGCAGATGGTCGAATATGAATTAAAGATGTTGTGTGAACTATAGCATATCCCTAAGCAGATACAAGAAGATTTGATTTCATAAGCATAGATCTAGCAATTAATTATAAGTGCTTAATAAAAGATTTAGCTAAACCATTTTGAGTATGAACATGTGCAACAGAATGTTGTACTTTGATTCTAATTGACATGTAAAATTCATAAAATGCTTATGAAGTAAACTCTTTTGCGTTGTCTATATGAACTATTTTAATGAGGTGATCATGAAAACTTGATCTTAGCTTTATTATTTGAGCAAGAAATTTAGCAAAAGCAACATTACAGTGGAAAGTAAGCATACATGTGATCATCGAGTTGAAGCGTCAATTAAAACCATGAAATACTAGAATGGTCCAAATGAAGGATGAATTGGAACATATATATCTCCATGTATTCTTTATAGAAAAAGGAGATTCCAAATGTAATTTGGATAGTGAAGGTCTTACATTAATTTACCTTGAGCACAAGAAGTACAAAAATAATCATATGATAAAATGATTTTTTGATTTTTTAATTCATGTCCATTTGAATTTTCAATAATGCATTGCATCATGGTTGAACTAGAATGACCCAAATGATCATGCCAAAGAATAAAACTGTTAGATTTATGCACTCTGGTGCATATACTTCGATTCAACCATTTTGAGTTTTGTAAAATATAATCCAGTTGAAAAACTAGAAAGTTTTTCTAATACGAACTTCTGGTTTGAATTTATAGAGGTAATATAAAGATATTCAACATCTCCCTCATTCTTGGTTTCAATATGATAACTATTACGACGAATATATTTAAAATTTAGTAGATTTCTTTAAGATTTACTAGAATATAACGTATCATCAATGTACAATATTATTTCATTTGAAAGCATGATATTGGCTCCTCCAGAGCCTTTAACTACATTTGTAGTGTCATATCTTATATTAACATTAATTTCAGTTACTGCTAATTTTAAAAAATATTTTTTATCACGAACAATTGTGTTAGTTGTGTCACTATCTACTAAACATATGTCGTCCTCCATACCATCAATTTATTTTGTTTTATCTAGTAATACACAATATAAGAAAAGAACATAAATAAGAAATATGAAAATATTAGTTTTATTAAGAAATATTAAATCACAAAGAAAGTCTTATTGAAAAAAAAAAACTCCATAAGTAAAAGCAACATAAGCATATTTTAGTTGTGTATGTTTTCATCTCCAATCAAATTATTAATTCTACCATCTTTATGAGCAAAAAAATTAAAAACATCTAAGGGCTTATTCTCATAAGGATCAAGAGGTTCAGAAAAATTCACTTTAGCATTTTTTTCTTTTTCCTCTTAATGATTCACTGTAAAGATCAACTAAATACTTTGGAGTACCACATAATCAAGACCTGTGACCTTTTGTTCCACATCTATAGCAAATATTGTTACTATTTTAAGTTCTCGTTTTTGAATTTTTCTTATTTTTGCTCATTTTATTCTTAGCATATTTGTTTTCGGGACGTAAATAGAAATTAATACTAGTTGATTTCTTACCACAGCCTTAACCCGATCTTAAGAAAATGCTGCATTCACTTCAAGGAATAAAGACAAAGCAGTTGGATGGGATTAGTGGTTTTTTAATCAATAACTCATTATTTTGTTTAGCCACAAGAAGGCAAGAAATTAGCTCATAATATTTTTTAAATCCACACTTTTGATATTGCTGCTGCAGGAGCACATTTGAGGCATGAAGAGTAGAATATGTTTTTTCTAACATATTCTCATCAATAATTTTTTCTTTACAGAATCTTAATTGAGAGCTAATTTTAAACAGGGTTGAATTATATTCACTTATAGTTTTAAAGTTTTGTAGATATAAGTGTATCTAATTATATTGAGCTCTATGGAGAATCACTGTTATTTGGTATTCATATCTCTCACTTAAACTATTTCAAATAACTAATAGGTCTTTAACAGTGAGGTATTCAATTTTCAATTATTCATATAAATGATGCTGAAAGAAGATTGTGGCTTTGGCATGATCCTGCAGGATGCTTGATTTCCTTCTTTTATAGAATCTCTAAGATTTATAACATTCAAATTGATTTCAGCATCAAGGACTCATAATAAATAATTACTTCTAGAAATATCAAACAAAAAAAATTCAAGTTTTGTGAGATTTGACATTGCAAAAGACACTATATATAAGAAAAATCACCAATTAGATATATTATTGATTATATCTAATACAAAAAAAATACATAGGAAAACCATTTTTTGAGATAATGAATAAAGGATATTATAATTAAATTATCAATTCATAGAAATTAATCACTTAATATGACTTTTAAATCACAAATTTATTTAACAAATTGAATTTAAATTATCAATATCGATGTGCTAGTTATATAATAATGAGGTGCCAATATTTGCTTATAAATAGAAATAATATTTTATAGATGTTTTTTATTAAAAAATAATACTTTTACAAGTCATTATTTTATATTTTAAAAAAATTATTTATAATTAAATTAAAAGCATTAAATTTATAACATTAAATGCATTAAATAAAAATAAAATTACGAGTACACTAAAAATTCACACAAATAATGATTTATAATATCGTGTTTGCATAGATATATCAATTTTTAATTATGATATAAGAATTCAATTTAAATTCATTAAAAATTCAATTTTAATTGAAAAAATAATAAATGATTCGATTTAGATTTGATTAAAAAAATAAGAGTCAATGTGACAACTATGTTATTACCTTTTAATTATTGAAAATTCAAAAGAGAACTTCAACCAGGTTGTAGTAAACTAACATCGTGTTGTGTAAAGAAGCAAAGAACATAAAAAATATATAGTAAACTAATTATTCTCTATATTTATGTGTATTCTGAATAATACAAGAGATCATATTTATAAGCAAAGAGAAGCTTATCGAATAGGGTAAAATATGATAAGAATATTAAAAATATAATCCATCTACACTAGATATAGTTTATCTATCTACAACGAATATAGTTTATCTAGAGTAATCGTCCATTATATCACAATAATATAAATATTTTTTAAAGTAATACGCTGTTACGACTATTTAAAAAAAACCACATCAATAATCTTAAAAAGAAATTTTGCTTTTGATTCTAAATATCTGTTACAATGCCAACTGATTTGATTTTTGACAAAATTATACGTAAAGTTCTTATTGTTATGCAATAATAATTAAAAATTTAATTATTAAAAAAATTAAAATTTCAATTAATCTAAATAATGTAATTAGCTCCAATTTTTTCAATTATTTTTCTTAACAAAGTATTCGGTAAATAAGAACTAATATTTAACGGTTGACATTAAAATAGTATCCATCGATCACCATGTATTAAGGATGAGTAAAATTAAATTAAAATCTATTTTAATTTTCGATTTATTTAATTTAATTTTTTTTAAATTATTTATTTGATTTGATTGTTATATTGTAAAAACTAAATATACCAAACAAACAAAACCGTTAAAATAACACTGTTTTAGTGTTTAAAATAACGACGTTTTATACTAAAATTACATCATTTGGATATTTTTATATATAAAAATAAAATATATAAAAATTTTAGTTTACTAAAAATTCAATTAGATCAATTTGATTCGATTTTCTATATTTAATTTAATTGATCCAATCTTTTTTATAAAAAAACTAATTTATTTAATTTGATAAAATTTTAAATTAAATTTATTTAAAATTTATTTTTATTAATATAATTTATTTAGAATTCGAAATTAATTAGCAGACTAATTAAAAATTGGTGGCGCAAAAACTGGTTGATTGTGCGCGTCCAATGAAAACTCTTCGGCATTTTCAATTAGAAGAGCGGCTAGGAAGCCGTGGCTAGATTTTTTTAATTCCACTTGGTCAATTCTCATAGAGAGTCAAATCTGACCATCAAAGTTCATGTGCCTACCAAAATCCAACGGTCGAGACGAACCGCACAAAATGCAGAAACGCAGTAAAACAAACAAAACCCGAATTTCCCAGAGAAAGTCCAAAAGTGTAACGGGCAGAGAGTTTTGTCCATTTCTGGGTCACAACCTGGATTCTCAAGGCAGAGGTTCTCTGCTGCAGATCGTAGAAAATTCTGGATTTAACGATAAATCTATTCTTCTTTATGAGTACCACTCAAATAAAATTGAAATTAGCGAAAATGTTTGGATTTTGAGGTCTGTTAGATGGATAAGTTTATGGTGCTGTGAGAGGTTTTAGCATCACAAGTTTTTGAGTTTTCTAAGCTGGGTTCTCTCCCCCAGAAACGATGATGAAGACTTGTTTGATGGCTTCTCATGGCTACCCTCCTAATCCCGAGCTGGTCTTTTACCAAGAGCAGAACAGGGTTATCAAGGTACTATTTTTGGAGTTATAGTTTTTTCTTTCCCAGTTATATTTTTTAAGATGTGGTTTAATTTTGTTTTCCTTAGGTTTATCTCTTGGTTTTTGATTGGGGTTTTCTATTGATTTCGATAGTGATTCCCTTTTCAGAGTTTTTATTTGTTCGCATGCTTATTTTACTGATTGTGATTCCTCTTATGATATGTGGAAGGAAGAAATTAGCGTTTAATAGCAAATTTGTTTATTGTGCTTGTTACTGGTCATGCACTAACCATGACGGTGGTCTTCGAAAGTTGAGATCAGTGGTAATAAAATGCTATTCAGTACTCACCATTTATGACAGTATATCAAACAACCCAATTTGCCTGTGACTAGTAGATGATTTTGTTGTTAATTATAGGGAGTTGGTCACAGTGCACTGGTCAGACTTTTGGGCCTGCAGCCAACAAGTTGCAGGACTGTCTCGAGCAAGGTTCCCTGATCCACTTTCCACGACTCATATGGGTAAATTATCTTTCTGAATAAAAAAGTTTAAGTTTGGTGATGTTCTAAAAATTGTGGTGATACCTTTTATCCCATGGCATGGCTTGCTTTACTTATTGGTTTTTGATTGTTGGCTTTTTTTATGTATGCTGTCCATTAATTATTTTTGCATTATGTCTGAGATTCCTAATCAGTTCCCTTTAACTAGAAGAAAGACGATGCTTATTGTAGGGAAACGTTTGATTTGTGTATTGTTGATGGTTAATAAATTGATCTTAAACTGGTTGTGACTCCTTGTTTTTATTTTATCTGATTGTGCTGTGCCTGTTCCATGGTGAATGATTGTCAAATCTTTGGTTGATGCAGGAATGCCCACCCCACTTTCCAAGTCAGGGAGCAAGACATGAGATGAAAAAGCCAAACTCCCTTAGTCTGGGACCGCATCAGCATGGGGAACGATGGACACCCACGAGTGCTTTTTCTGAGCGTAACCAGCGTGCCAAGATTGACTCGACAGTTGGGAGGCCTGTGCTCATCGATGTGCAAGGTTTGTTACTCGGACTATTGCAGTGAAAATTTATCCTAATCCATGTATTTAAGTTGAGCAACTTCTAATGACATAATATACTGATGAAGAATAAAGTTCCAGACGCCAGTAGGTTACCTATCGGTGGGATAATTGATGACATTTTAATAGATCCTAATTTGATTTGAGTAACCTTGATGGTTAATAACATTCAGTAAAATAGTTAACTGTCCTTTGTTCTAGAAGCCATAGGCAACAATAATGTTATTGTGAGATTCTTTTGGCTCTGTAGATAGGACACTATTAGGTTCCTTTGCTTGTGTGTTTTATGAAACACAGCGTTCTATTTTATACTCACAGAATACTTGGGTATTCATACTGGCATCCTTGTTTTGCTGGCAGACACATACCCAGATTCAGTACTCTTTAGCTTTGGGATAGCAGAACAATGTACAAAACATGAGAAAATCTTGAAGTTTCTCAAATCTGGACCAAGTGAACTTGAAAAAGGTGGATTAGATTTATCTTTACTGTCTGATTTGATGGATCTTCATGTGGTGACAACGGATGTGCATCCGCAGCACTTTGCTCCTTTCATTTATCCAAGTGCCAAAGGCAATACCCCAAAGCCTTTAGTGGACTTTGTGGGAGATTTGGCCCGTAGTTCTAAACTTACAGTTCAGCCAGATGGTCGAGTATTATTCACTGGCAGTGGAAGAGAAATGAAGGATATCCTCTCTATTGTTACTGAATTTTACTTGTCAAAGAACTCATCTAAGTGGACGAAGCGATCAACGCTTGTTCCCCACTTCAGCTGGTATGGATGCTTAGATCTTGTTAATTTAAATCAGAAGCATATTTCACGTGGCATTTAAAAATTTTAAGGTTCAACTCAAAAAATTTTCTGGGGTCTTCTTGTTTAGTCTTAGTATTTTAATCAGCATATTAATATATGAATTATGATGTCTATTTTCATTGAGCACGTGTGACATGGCCTTGGCATTTCAATTTGATTTGTAAAAGAGTTAATTTGGCTTTGGACACAGTTAATCTGGCGAGTTTTAAAACTTTTCTGATTTAGGACAAATGATGTGCTGTCTGCTGATCTCGGATATGGAGACAGTTGAAAACTAGCATATGTCGCAGTAACCTGAATGTTACTTGTAATATTCCAATGTTCTATGTTTCATATGTTTATTGTTGACATGAAGTTGTATTATTGTGATTGTCTTGACTTGTTATTGTTTGTTGTTGGAACCAACTCCCATAATTTATCCGTTTATACTTGAGTTTATTATTCTGAAGGCAAAAGCTAAAACACCTCACACTTCGATCATCTGGTTAAGCAGGGCTGATGTATGTGAAGCAAAGGCTAGTGTTATCACGTCTTCTTTGAAGGTTGAAGTGGCTGCAGCTGCACCTTTGAAGAGGTATGTGGCCAGATCAGCATTAATTTAATTTACATTACTTCTTCTTCCTCCTCCCCCCACCCCCTCTTTTTTAACAACACTGTTTTTTCATAGCTTGATACACCCATAATCAACATATATAGCAGGGAAATATCCAAAATGAAACAATGACTGTCCCGTTGCGAATTACTGTTTACCAAAATTTGATATTCCCATAATCTACATGATAGCGGGGAATATTGAGATAACGAAGATGACAGAATTGGACTGTCATGTTTCTTAAATTAACTGGCTTTGAATTCTTTCTGCCCTATGGACCTAAAATTCAAGGTTTTGGAACTGTTAAGTTTAGGCTTGAACAGTAATCCCACTATACTGGGAATGTGAGACATATAGCAGGAACCAACAATGAGTATTAAGAGATTCATAATTAGGCTGCCATCACATAATAATGAAATGATGCTTAGAAGGAAATTCAATCTCTTATTTTAGGTGCAATAAGCTGCATGCCATCTAAGGTAGTATTATGCAAGGTCATTTGCATTATCATCAATCTGCTATGTATTTTTAGTAAGTGCTTGATTTCGTGAGTTTTATGTGTGGACCTTTTGCTTTGTTCTTAAAAATTTCAGTCTAACGCGTTTTAAATCTTAGCAGTCCTGAGAAAATCAAGCTCAAGCCATCATCAAAGAAGAAGAACAGCAAGAGAAGAAGTGGTAGAGAGAGGGATCTCTACCAAAGAAACTACTTCCATGCGTGTGAGAACCTCCTGTCCTTGATGATGGACAAGAAGATGCATGGGAAAACAGCAATTCTATCACTGAAGAAATCGGGTCCTGAACTTTCAGCACTTCTGACCCAGTTCTCTGCTGGCATTGCTGGGACTGGCCTTGCTGTTGTGTTCTCTGTTTTCTGTAAAGTAGCTTGTGGGAGGGTGCCCCTCTGCTCATCAAAACTCTTTAGCACTGGACTTGGATTTGGGCTGGTCTGGCTTTCTTGGGCAGTGAATGGGCTGAGGGACACCATTGTTTATATCAGCAAGAACGCTCACAAATTAGCTCTGAAGGATGAGGAAATGCTGAGAATTGTAGATAGAAGTTTGAAAGACATTTACTTCAGAGCTGCAACGTTAATGGCAGTAGCAGTGCTTAGGCTTGCATGAGCACTTATGAGTAAATTAAAAAAATGAGGTTTTGGTAACATTACCGTGCGGTGGGCATAAGCCTATAAATGTACATGTAGTTGCTAAGTAGCTGTGGGAGATCTAAGGGCTTAAGCTTGTTGCACTTGGAAGGATGTCTCAGATTGAGTTGACGACTCTTCAAGTCCTGTCAATGAAGAGATGACAGCTCGCCGTTGGAACTTGGCTGGAGGAGAGTTTTGTTCTATAGTGACCAGGAGGATGACCCTGAGCTTCACCCGAGGCCGAGTTGCACGCCATTATTTGCTATCTTCTGTGTTGTTTTTCTTTTCTTCGAAAAAATACTTCCGTCTGTGAAATCTTCAACTGGAACACATGTTTGTGGGTTGTTGTCTTCTCTGGTCGTTTTAAGTTGGAATCTCATATATAAGTAAGTCTATAATTAGTACCACATCAAGCCATAAAAAAAATACTAGCAGATATCATCTCAACGAGGATTGAGCTGTACGTTTCCAATCCTCAACAGAGGTAAATTGATGCAATATATACTGTATCATGCCAAATTGGGATATAGTTCCCCCTCCAGCCTTCGTCATTTACGTCCTGAGGTGAGTCCAAGGGCTGGAAAATAATGAAGGGAGGATGCATGCTGAGATGACCTAAGTTCAAAATCAATTTCATTCGAGTGTAACAGACAAGGCCGGTGCATATATCAATGCCGTTCTCTCTACAGTGGCCATTCGATGGTTGCATCTTTAGGTTGGTAAAACTATTATTCCGAAGTTATGGAAACTCAGGTTCGAATTTCAATAATCAGTTAAAAGTCAGTTATGATCTCTCTCTCTAAGTTGCAGATTACACCCCACAGTACAATCACAGCAAAAATTATGTGCGGAATAACTATGATTTACAAAATGGAGTTACAGCAGTCGTGAAACAAATTGTGTGACGAGTAGTAAGCACTTGCCACAAGTTCCACATGCGGATAGCTCATGAAAACCAAAATTCTTTCAAACTTCAACGTCACTAACATGGGTTTTATGTATAATCTTATCCGATCATTGTATCATTTAAGTTCCTAAATTTAACCATAAAAAATTGATTCGAAATGAAAATAATTAATTGCCGTGACTAAAAGATACAATTTGAAAAGAACATTATTTAAATACCACAGAAACCTGACGCCTGAGGGGAAAAAGATTAAGCTATGTTCATCAAATTTATGCTATGTGAGAGCGACTGGAAGACATCCACTCTTCCAAATTAACTCAAGCAACCTTGAATCAAATGAAGATTGCAAGGAATTTTCGCATGGGTTCTCTTTACTCATCAAATAACACAAGATCTTCTTACCTATAGCCCCATTCAGGTAAGGAAGTGAAAAAAAGAACGCAAAATGGATCTGCCATTGAAAGAACTCAGCTAATTACTTTTGAGACTACACCTGCTCCAACTGTTCTACCTCCCTCTCTCAAGGCGAATCTTTGACCTGTTATCCCAAGAACAGGCAACACATCAGTGCAGCTTATCAAATCTAAAGATTAGAGTTCTTTGTCAAAAAGCAACTATAGATTAAATATATGTTTTAAAGCTTAAGCATAGGGTAAAAGAACATCCGGTTTGGTTTGCAGGATTGAAAATCATATGTGCATTAAATCTGAGAATTTAACACACCATCAATCATACAAATCCTAGTCCACTAGGATTATAATATAACAAGATATAAAAGTCTATAACTGAATACAAGGAATACTACATCAAATTAACATGTACAGGAAAAAAAAATCCTGTTACACAAAACTAATAGAACTTAGAAATTCAAACAGTGTGGCACAGAGCAAGTAGAATCCAGAAGTTCAAGCACATCCAATTGTAAATTGGTAAATGGAGATAAAAGCGTTCCCAAGGTCAAAAACCAACTGTCACGGTTTTACATTTCAAATTTTGAAATTGGCTGCAAAAAGTCACATGCAAGGAATATTATGCAAATCAAAGAAGGCAACACATTTTCTAAGCTACAAGGAAGCATTAAGGGCACATGTTATTCAAACATGCAGGCCTCACCGCGAAAAGAGAGGGTCAAGTTCAACAAACCTGCTTCAAGTGGGACAGGTGAGATCAGCTCAAAAGTCGCAGTCACATTATCCCCAGGCATAACCATCTTAACATTCTCAGGCAACTCCACCTTTCCAGTAATATCTGCAGTCCTCATGTAAAATTGCGGCCTGTAGTTGGAAAAGAAGGCGGTATGACGCCCACCTTCATCCTTTGTGAGGACATATATCTCTGCCTCGAACTTCCGGTATGTTTTCACAGTTCCAGGCTTGGCAATCACCTAAACATAAAAAGAACCAAATGATTCAATCACCTAAACATAAAAAGAACCAAATGATTGCCCTTTCTCTTTAACAAAGTGAGGATTGGGGGATCTCTTAGGGTTTAGAACCTTGATTGCCCTTTTTCTTTAACAAAGTGAGGATTGGGGGAGCTCTTAGGGTTTAGAGCCTTTAACTTCTCTTGAATTATGAGGTTCACATTTAACGGACCGGAGTATCAACCAAAATGGACTAAACTCAGTTTTTCATTTTATAACATGTTTAAGCAATAGCACATGCATCATTATTTTCTTGTTTGCATTTTTTCATCAAAAATCAACCTTCTACATTATGATGAAATACAAACGTTATGTAATTAAAAGAGAGAGAGAGAGAGAGAACAACCAAATATTTTTCTTCAAAGCAATAAATACAAGTCCCATAAACATCAACTTCATAATCACAACCAAAAGAATCACTAACAGAACAGCTCCATTGTGATTACACACTTAATCAATTGCACCTACCTGTCCTCTTTGCACATCTTCACGTTTCAGGCCACGTAGAAGAAGACCCACATTGTCACCAGCCTAGAGAAAATACACAGAATAATAAGCCCACCGATATTACCATAAGTGCTGTAAAGCAGTCTCAATAACATAGAGCATGCCCAGTGTTAACTCACTTGTCCCTGATCCAAGATTTTCTTAAACATTTCAACACCAGTCACCGTTGTTTTTAGAGGAGCACCCTACATAAGTTAGTTAAAAATTAGGCTCGGAAGAGCATCCAAGTGCTCACCCTCAATAAAATATGAGTCAAAATCTATTCAAAAATCTCAAACTAAAATTAATAGTTGATAGTAATATAAATCAGAAGTATAACTGTCAATTATAGGAGCAATCACAAGCAATAAAGACAGCTAAGAAATGAAAAAAAAGGAAAATATAAAAGAAGAAAGAACTCAATATAAAATTTACCTGCATTAACCCCAATATCTCAACTTCTTCACCAACCTTAATGGTCCCCTGTTCAACACGTCCAGTTGCAACAGTTCCACGTCCCTTGAACAAACAACAGCAGATCAAAGATCAGTACCCATCTAAACTCCAGATAGCCAAACTCTTCTATGTGCAATTAAAAAAAATTCAAAACACGAGCAAGATAATAAATCCAACACCAGTCTGCAACTAACAACACTGAAGGAAAAAGGGCATTCCAAAAAAAAAAAAAAGAGTTATTACAACCTTTTCTGAGTTTTCTAGACCATGTGTAAAGGAAAAAAGAATTTTCAATAATGTTAACATTGAAATGCCCCATGCTTTGAGAGATGAATAACTGAGAATGATGTAGATAAACTAAGAAAGAAGATGCTCGAAGTTTCTTCCTGCAATAATAGAATTTACTCTATCATAATCCGCAGCATAAACAATACAAAGGGTTTCTTGTTACCTGAATTGAGAAAACATCTTCAATTGGCATCAAGAAAGGCTTGTCAAGTTGGCGCACAGGGTCAGCAATGTATTCATCCACAGCATCCATTAATTTTAAGATGGCCTTTTTCCCCATTTCTTCATTTGTTCCCTGAAGAGCTGATAATGCTGAGCCACGAATTATAGGAATTTCATCTCCAGGAAACTTGTAGAAACTAAGAAGTTCTGCCAGAGATTATCTACTTAAAGAATTTACAGAAAAGAAGGATAATGGAAGAGCAAGTAATAGCAGTTGACAAAATAAGTGATCTTAGAGGCCACTGTACCACGGAGCTCCATCTCCACAAGCTCTAATAACTCTGGATCATCCACAGCATCAACTTTATTTAAGAAACATACAAGTGATGGGACACCAACCTGTCCAATTCATTTAAAAAATCATTTGACTTAAAGAATCAGAAACCAGGAAGGGGCAAAAGGAATAGGATAAATATGCTTCATTTGTATATGATGTGATGCTTACTTGATGAGCAAGCAGAATATGTTCTTTGGTCTGTGGCATAGGCCCATCAGGAGCAGATACAACAAGAATTCCACCATCCATCTGGGCAGCTCCAGTAATCATGTTCTACAAACCAATTAAAACCATTAGATAGATAACTGAACGAGTCCACAACACTGTTGAAAGAACAACAATAACTAAGACCTAATCCCACACTAGATGGAATTAGAAAGTAATTAAATCAGTAATTGCTTCAATTACATAAATTAAAAAAATAAAAAATAAGAACTTTTTAAAAAGTTTACTAAAAGAAATTATAGTTTTTTAAAATTTTAATAAAGATTTACCAAAAACTTTTCACTGTTTGAAAGCAGTGACACCAAAGTTCATGCAATCGACCAACATTTATGAGGAATCAACCAAGACAAAAAGACCAGTATTCCCTCAATTTACCAGTTTACGATTTCATCAGCATTTCTAACACAATATTTAAATCGAGGCTGGCATATGCTCAAGATAGAAATACAAGCGAAACAGTTTTAGGTGAAGATAGAAGTTTCAGGAAAAGAAGAACGTGAAAATGCCTATTCTTCTAATAGATGCCCAGACTCCCTAGCTTCTTCCCTCTATAATGCTTAAAATGGCTTAGTTGGGCCTCATATAGCACACCTCCAACATCAAAGAAAATAAATATCTTTGGTATCAAGATATTTGTATCACAACTTACTTTCACATAATCAGCATGTCCAGGGCAGTCAACATGGGCATAATGACGCTTAACAGTTTCATACTCCACATGAGCCTGCATTAAGTGCACACCAAGTAAATTTGCTGAACAGAAGAAAACCAGGAACAAATGCATAGCCAAAGCTGGGGGCAAAAAAAAAAAAAAAAGGGCTAAAAAGCAATGAAAATCCAACAGTTGCAATTGTAATTCCCCTCTTTTTCTCTTCAGGGGCCTTGTCAATTTCATCAAAAGCTACAGCCTTGGCTTTGCCTTCTTCTGCTAAAACCTACACAATAGACAATAAAGTTTCAGATTGGCAAATGCTCCCGTCATACCAAAACGCAAGAAAATAAAATTGTGTGCCAACATAAACAAGCAAAGCTTCAAAAGGCAAACCTTTGTGATTGCTGCAGTCAAAGTGGTCTTCCCATGATCAACATGTCCAATTGTTCCCACATTGACATGAGGTTTACTGTAAGGACAAAAAGATGATCGAATTGAATAGAATACAAGACAGCACGTATATATCCTCCCAGAAACATTACCATCCATTCCCTCCATTTTTTTTTCACTCATTATTAGAGCATTCTGTTCTATTAACCCGATCACAAACTGAGTATCAACCATAAAAATTACAGAGCAAACGGAAATAAAGAAGCAAACCTGCAAAACTAATAACAATTTTACTAACAAAATCAGTACTGGCAGTAAGTAACAGCGACAAAATCATGAATAGAATGGAGGAGAGGGCTTACGTTCGAGTGAAGGTTGCCATGGATCTCCAGCAAGGGTTAGCAAAAACTGAGGTTCTGTCATCGCCAGGAAGAGAATCAGGGATTGCAAAATGACTGGCGGTCGATCCTCGACAGCAAGAGTAGATTTGGGAAGAGAATGAGAAAAGGCGTTTAGAAATAGGGTTTCTGAGAGCAGCGGAAGCCATTGATTATAAAGAATGTGGCGGGAAAAAGGAGGAGAGTCCGGAGAGAGGCGGGGACAACGACAGATTCAGTGATTGAGTATGGGGTTTTAGTCTTGACTCTTGAGGGTTTTAGAGAAAACTGTCGTTTTTCCTATGGACGGAGGAGCACCTGAACCCGGTTGATACATAAAGTCTCTGGTATCAATTACGGGCTGGATATATCTATTGTTTTCGGGCTTATAGGCTACGACATGTCGTCTCCAGCGATACTAACTTTAAGCAATCGTTGCATGTCGTACCCTCTAATTAAAAAATGGTGATTTTTCTAACAGTAAATGGTGAATTATTTTTTTTTCCAACTAGGGACAGACAATATAAATTAAGAACATAATCCGATATGCAAAATATTATATTATAATATTTACTGTTAAATTTATATTTTTTAAAATTAAATTTGAAAAGATTCAATCTGACTTTAAAAATTTTATTTTTTTGAAACAAAATTTGTTTATTTAAATCCGGCTTGGTTAGAAAAAAAAATTACTTACCCAAATCTATCAGGCCCAATTTGAGATTTTCAGAAAAAAAAAAAATAAAATTAATATTATATTATATAAAAAGTGTAAAATAAATCATTAAAATTCAAAATATTAAAATTTAAAACATTGATATGCCACAAAAATTAGTTATGTACAAAATTAATCTAATTCAATATAAAAATTATAATTTATACAATTATAAGATAAAATAATATAATCTGATGCATAAAAAAGATATAAATAGTCAAAAAAATTAAATAATTTAATATATTATATATATTTAATAAAAATATATAAATAATTTAATATGTAATAAAAATTATAAAATTAAAATCATTATAAATAAAAAAATTAAATTAAGATAATATATATATATATTCAAGCGGAGCAAGATGGGCTTGAGGCAATTTGCTAAGAGCGGCCCAAAAAAATTAGGTAAATTAACTTCAAAGTTCAGGAAAATACCACATCTAAATTAAGGAAAATGGTGGGACAAGCGGCCCAAATTAGATAATTATTCAAAATTTTGGGCAGAGTTCGAATATAAATTTTTTTAATATATTAAAATTAATTTTAGTGTTAAAATATTTTCTTGGGATGTATTTATTTTGTTAAAATTCACATTCTCTTGAGGAATAGTGTGATTAGAGATTTGAACTTGAATGGTTATTCTCTTATACGCATATAGGTTGTATGTATCTAATATTTTTTAATTTAATTTAGTATATATTTTATTTAATTATTTATTTTTGATAAATATTTTTATTGTCTTCAATGAAATATTTTTTCGATAGTATGTTATATAATTACTTAATCAAAAAAATATATAATTTATTCATTTATATATAAAATGTTTAATTTAAAATAAATTTTAAATGTTCTACTTAATAATTTAATAGTCTAAATAGATAAATATATAGCAATTTAAATATTTTATTAAATAAATTTAATAATCTAAATAGATAGATATTTTATTTAATAAAATATCTTACAAAATATACTATTTGAAAATATATCAGATTTAGTAATATATTTTTTTATTTAGTAGCATTATTCTCATTTAGTGTTTTAATTTTTTATTTATTAATATATACTTTAATTTAATAAAAATTTCATTTTAAATAAAAATTTTTAATAAAAATAATAATAAAGATATTTTAATTAAAAAAATAGTAATAATCGTAATTTTTTAAATAGTATAAATTTTATAAAATAATAATAACAATAACATATTTTTTACCCATTGCCATTCATCATGATTCATCTAAACCACCTATTCGAATTTAATCACAAGTATAAATTATTTTATTAATTATTCTCAGGAAACAAACATGCAAAGACAAGAATTTCATGCATTGAGAGGTGTCGAGACACAGTTTCCATTACGTCTCTCTCTAACGGACAGATGCATAAGGTTCCGAAGTAAACTCTCTTTCTCTAACAAACTCAAGTAACTCCAAACCCAAAAACATGCAAAGACACAAATTCCATGTGATCCAACTCTTCTTCTCCTCCCCCTAATCCTATTCCATCTCCATCTCTCTGCGTGTGTGCAGTGTATATATATATATATATAATGAATGAAATATATGGGCACCATACAAAAATGGAAAACAGCATAGGAGAGAAGCCCAAGAGAATGAAGAAGCTGATCAAATGTGCTATCAAATTGAAAAAAACATTAACATTCCTCACACCAAGCTGTTATCAGGCAATCTCTGTTTCAACTTCGTCTCCTAACCGCGCTGTTCGCTGTGAAGAGCTCTTCTTGGCGTCTAGAGGGAATAGCATCTTCAGTGGAGACGATGATCGCTTTATAGATACCTATATCGCAGCCCAACATCACTTTAATTTCAGGCCAATTCTCTATATTTGATAAAGAAAGAGCGATGCTTGAAATGAAAGCTGCTCACTATCTTTTCAATTTTCATGCACATCATAATCATACAGCTTGAAGAAAGCCATTAAAGGATCATAGACAAGAGCATTAGCATTTACACCAAAAATAAAATCGGCATGGGCATAGTCCAGTGTGAACTGTAAAACCAGCTCGTCGGGGTCTTGATTTTTGAGGTTGTCTAGGAGAAGCTTCACATCATTTGCGTCGACTACTGGGTCTTTGCCTCCAAGTCCGAGGAACAGTGGAACATCATTTGGAATGCTTCTCATGCAGTACACTGGTGGATTTGGTTGGCTGTAGTTTTCCATGTTCTCCACTTCATTCCCATAATCATACATGGCTACGTTTCCTGTTCTTATCACTGTTCAAAACCCATAAACACTTCAATCACAACTCTTATTATTATATCATTATAATTATAATTTTAACAAGTTAATTAAGAGTTAATTACTTTGAGCAAGATGGACGAGGTTCTTTGTATTGTCTATTGCGGATGATTATCAAGAGAAGTAGCTAGCTGCGAAGAATTGACGAAACAATTTGGATAGTGAATAATAATAATAATAATAATAAACCAAGTAAATTTTCATTGTTGAGATACTAATGGACAAAGCTAAAGTACCAGTTATTGCATTTATTAAATTGGAGCAGTTTATTCCGGGCTTTCCACAAGCTTGGAAGCATCCTGCCTATTAACTTGCCAAAGAAAATTGTTAAATTTTCTGTATATATATATATATATATATGGGGAAAATAATTTGCCGTCCGTATTTTTTTAGGTTAATTTGGTGCTAAAACGCCATTATCGTTGAGAAAAATTAGACTAAAACACCATCTTCTTAAGATTTTGTCTATACATAATTAATGACAGTGATTTAGAGCATATTTTATGAAGAGTTTATAAATAATGTAAAAATTTTACATGTAGAGAAGAAATTAGTACTCTTTCCTTCTATATAACATATATAGACACACACATACACATATACATACTCACCCTCCAGGAACAAATTCGTAGAGGCCTAACCAATATAAATCCTGAGAAATTGAAAAGTAAATAAATAATAGCTTGGTAAACGAAATATATTGTGAAATTGTGGAATTATTATTATTTATTTATTTTTTGTGTTGTGCTACCTCAGATAAAAATAAATCAGCAGCAGCTCTATCGAATGAAAATGGAATATGATTAAGATGGTGCAATTGGGCAAAGCAAAGCAGCTGCTCTTAACATGTTTACCGATTTATCTTGTGAAAAAGCAGCCAAAGCTATCAAAGTTCCCTTCAATTCACAGTTTTGAACTTTATATTATTACTTTTATCTCAAACAATTTCCTGGAATATTACAAACTTGAAAGCAATCAAAGTCATATAAATTCACCAGGGAATCCCAACGTAGTAAACTTTCCGCCCCGTCTGGTCATGAACATACTGGAATGTAGCAGGAAGATCAAATGCAGCTAATTCGTCACATGACCAATCCCAATAAGCCTGCAATTCAAGTAAAATAAAAAAAATATTCATTAATCAACAACAAGAGGTTTCTTCAAGATTTGGGAATGTATAAAAGGGTTTCATTAAGATCAGAGAACCGAATTTTTGGGATTGAGTGAGGTGTGTCCCCGACTATGTCTATTCCCACGAGAGTTAGAAATCCAGACATCATAGCCATTGTCAGCCAAAATGAAAGCTAGAGATTCCTCAGGAGAATTAAAAAACCATACTGCACCATCCTGTCATCATCATACAGCCATATTATAAAATGTAATTTTCTTAAAACAACCTTCAATTTACATCGCAGAAGTATATACGTACGGACAGCATGCCGTGCTGGAGCAACCCTGGTGCCTTGTCTGCTGGCTTACCAGACCGGCCCATCGGCATTCTCTGCATGCTTAGAATATATCCATCGTCTGTCGTAACCTGAAAAGTTTAAGAATACTGATCAGAACAAGGAATAATATTTTTAATAAAAGATGTTAAAGTCGAGTACTTTATGTTCGAAGCAAACATAGCCTTGTGTTTCCGCCATGGATTTGCAAATGGTATCATTAGCACTTAGGATAATAAACCTGTGATTGCTGCTAAACTTGCTGAAAAGCAGAAGAATAACCGTGCAAGAACTGAAGTGGTTATGCTTAAAGAAGTAGCCAATTTAAGTTCGTTAGTTATCAATTCATGAAGCAATGTGAACATGGACAAGCCAAATGCATATCAGAATGCGGAATGAGGGAATCACAGATAAAGCTGAAAAGACGGGTTAGGAGCTTAATTTTAATGTTGTGAGGAGTTTTATAAGGAGTTGTGGTTTTGATTTTTGGTATTTCTTGTGGCAACATCCCACTTGTTAATTACACCAATATAATAGAATTTAAATGCATAAAGGTTCAAAACTATTTTTTTTGATAAATACTATTCGATATTAATAACTCTCGCGTTGAGTAAATACACGAGGGAAATAAAGCGTGTATATAAAAATATTTTATATTAATAGCTTAAATCTAAGACTTTTAGTTAAGGAAAAAAAGAAACTTTATTATTCCATCCCATCTCATCAAGGTCAAGAATACTATTTTGAATCGTTAATTAACTTATTGAAAAAATCATATTGTGTTATAAAGGTATCTTAATTCTTATACAAGCTTTTTAATTTTTCTTTTTATATTCTTCATATTATTATGAATTCTTTTAATATGTCAAATTATAATCCATTATATACATATATATCACAAATCCAAATGTCTATTAATTGCAACTTACATGCAAGTTCAAGAGAGTTATATATGATAAAATTCATTTACTTTTGATAATTTAATCTATATATGTATAACGAATAACTATGAGGTGATAAATAAGACTGTAAAAAGAAAATCAATATTTATTAAATTTAGATAGTAATAAATTTTTATGAGAATTACATAAGATTGAAGACTTGAATTTAAAGTCCTTAAACATATTGATATTAAATTTTAATTTATATAAATATCTTTTTTAGTTGTAAATTCTATTTCATTTGGCCATTTGATAATATATTTGCCTATTTTCAAATTTTCTAATGGAATATCTTATTAAAAAAAATTGCTTGGCAGAATCCCAATTAACGGTTACTTTGCTTATGATAATAGTTGCCTTTCGTAGATAATAACTGCATATAGAGCTGTGCATGTAGTCTGTTCAGTTCAGAACCGAATTAAAAAAATCGAAAATTAAAATTTAAGAATTTTTAAAATTGAATCGAATCGAATTTTTTATAAGGATGGAATAGAAAAAATTGATATTTGTATAGAATCGAATCGAAATAATCAAATTAACCAAAATGTTATATATTTTTTATTTTTTTATATATAAAAACTTCAAAACGACGTCTTTTGAAAAATTTAATCATTTTGATTTTTTCAATTTTTATCCTACAAAAATTAAATCGATTAAATTAAATTTTTATCAAATAATTAAACTGAAAAAATTTAAAATTAAATAAAATAAATTAAATTATCATTGATTTGATTCGATTTTATACAGTGATATGGTTGCAACCAATGTACACAAGTCTGTGTAGAGTCATGTTACGAAGGTGAATGCATCTCTTTGGGGAATAGAATTTGATGAAAATAAGATAAACTCTTATTATTTATCAAACCGATATGATTATAATATTTTTATAAGACATACGAAAATGTAACATATATTAACGAAAATAAAAAAAATAATTTTTTCAGAGTTTTGAATATAATGTTCTCATTAAAAAATAGAATTATTTTGTTCTCGCGAAGTTGGAATACATCTAATTATTAAGTTACTAGAAAATTAAGTTGAAATGAGAAAAAAAAAAAAAGCCTTTGCCTTCTTCTCATGCAACCCAAAAAGTCTATAAAAATGGCTATATATAGATAAATTGAGTTGAAATTATAAATGAATTTATATATATACTAACACGTAATAAATTCCTTAATAAAGAAAATTTTTTGAGGTGATTAGTTTCTTCTGAAAGTATAAAAATATACAGTAGAAACAAAGCATTTTTATTTTTTTTTTTTTCATCTTAACATTTAAATTTAATGAATGCTCTTTGATTTGGCGGTCAACACAGCAGAACTTAATAATAAATCATTGGTATTAATCTTGAAAATTTCACTAATATTCTCTGTCCATTTTATGATTTGATCTCAGAAATTGAAAGGTCAATCTATTATAATTATTTGCCAACTAAATTATTTGTAATAAATAAATATTATTTTTATTATTATTTCTGACTTATATTTTAGTAATATTTTAATCTTTTT
>CANXYI012058822.1:0-11116 GCA_948208565.1 Hura crepitans
CTGCTTTCATCTTCCAATCTGTAATCACTATCCTTGTTAGGAATAATCCTAACAATGGTACAGCAGTTAAACTTCGCTTGGGTTTAGTGCAATCAAAGACACAGAAATCTCCTTGCAACATCTATATTTAACTACACCATCTTACATATATATTACTGCACAAAGCTCATTGCAACATCTATGTTTGAACTTTGCTATTCTCATAAATATTCAGAAATGTGACAAAATAATACCTTTTCAAATCCTAGATGTTATTGCTAGACAATTGCAACTTGTCTAAGGGAATCGCACACCTTGGAACTCTAAGGGAGTTGCCTACCAATAATTTGCTGGAAAATTCAAACTTTTTTTATTGATTAAATTCTACCTCTTTAAATAGAGGTTACAAGGCTAGTAAAATTGGAATTATTTTCTTACTAGGAAACTATTAATTCCTTTCTAATTAGGAAATACTAAAATAGGAAAACATATATTAAAAATTCTGTCATTACTAAAATACTTCCTAAGCAAAATAAAGTCTTCTAAATACGAAAACTATTAAATTTATAATTAATTAAGGCTAGTCTTCTTTCCATATTTAACTCAATTATAGCCATAACATTACTCCCTTCCTGGAAAAAGAGCTTGTCTTCAAGCTCAAGACCTTCATCGTTACTCCTTCAAACGATGATTACAATTACGAATTGGTAGCAAAAATGTTGGCTTTTGAAATAATTCACAAATTTCATCCAGGAACTGTTTCAACCAGCTGCCAAACCCTGTTAACCCATGTTAAGTGAACTTGAAATCCGCTAGAGGTCTGTTTCCTTTGTAGGACCATTATTGTCCTCCCAATTCCAAGCTCGTAGGGTAGGAGATGAAATTCCTTAAATTGATCGATGATTGAGGTGGAATTTCAACTTCTTGTATTGGATTCAAAGTTTGTTGCCGATTGATATCAAAATTTGTAGCCAAGAGATCCTTAGACCCTTCAATGGTTGAAGACTTTATGTATTGTGGCACCACCTTTTCTGCTAGCTTATTAGGTTGATTGTTTGCTAAGGAGGGAAGTATGGCACTGCTGCTTCTACTCCCATTTTGTGGCTGGTTATATGGTTGGAATTCAGCTTGGTTTGGCAGATTTCCATGAACGTTATCACTGCTGCAAGTTCTTGCATCAACTTCTTTTCCTTGATTACGGGTGCATTCACGAAAGAACGCTTGAGTTTGCAGAGTTAATTACTGAAACAGGGTGATCATCCGCGATTCAAGTCGAGACACAGCTGCTGCTGTTGCTTCTTCCATCGGGGCTTTCATCTCGTCATTCTTGTCAGTGGTGCCCATGTTGTAAGGCTCTGATACCAAATGTTATGGTCCCGGATTGCTAGACAATTGCAACTCGTCCAAGGGAGTTGCCTACCGATAATTTGCTGGAACTCTAAGGGAGTTTCCTACCACTAATTTGCTAGAAAATTCAAACTTCTTTTATTGATTAAATTCTGCCTCTTTAAATAGAGATTACAAGGGTAGTAAAATTGGAATTCTTTTCTAACTAGGAAACTATTAATTCCTCTCTAATTAGGAAATACTAAAATAGGAAAACATATATTAAAAATTATGTCATAACCAAAATACCTCCTAAGCAAAATAAAATCTTCTAAATAAGAAAACTATTAAATTTATAATTAATTAAGGCTAGTCTTCTTTCCATATTTAACTCAATTACAGCCATAACACTAGATGTATGTGTTAACAATCTATAAAATATACTTTACCTCAGGCATTATGGCCACAGTAGCAGTAGAAGTATGTATGCGTCCCTGTGTTTCTGTTTGAGGAACACGTTGAACTCTATGAACACCAGACTCATACTTTAATTTGCTGTAGACACGATTCCCTTTTACCTCCATTACATAAGTTTTGTATCCACCTTTTTCGGCCTGCAAAAGTAAAAAGGTTGTCCAAGTTAAAAATAATAAAATAGGGAACGTACTTTCTAAGGTATATCCATGAGATCTACCTCCGAACTTGAAACACCCGAGTACTTCCAAGAGTTTCGCTCACTGTATTTCTGATACAAACGGACCTTAGCATTGTAAATGAAAATGGAAATTTAAGTTAGGGAGTGTTCAGAATACAAGACGGTGACTTCTTTTCAAAACAAAGATGATAAGCTGAAGGTCAACGAAAATATACTTAAATAGTAAGCCCTACAACCAGATCCATCTTCATGCTCATTAATGAAGTTATATGCAAGGAATTGCTTAGCTTTAACTGACAATAGCCCACTTTTCAACAACCACAGTTTCCACATAAATGCAGCAAAGGGGACAATTTGCAAATTTTTAACTTCCACCCAAGAAAATTTAAAAGGAGCTATTTATTTTTCTGAAATTTAGCATGCATCTAGCAATTTTTCCGGCATATTTCAAACCTGAAATTCAATTCTGCTCTACTTTTTCAACCCAAAAAAGAAAGAAGTTTTCTTTCTGTTTTCACATTTCTTTGCAATAACGGAAGCCTATGTTACTCAAACTCTAGTCAGTGTTTGAATGCACATCCATATACTTGATGGGTACATAAATTAATAAAAGGTAGGACAAGAGATGCATGTACCTACAAGATCACCGGCCCATATTCCAGCCTCATCACCACCAGTACCTGCCCTTACTGCAAGGAGAAAAAGCAAATTAATAAATCAGCAAACATGCAGAGCTCTTGAAATAGGGCCGAATTCCTCTCCATGTCATATTAATGTTCTCAGTAGCATAATGAAACAACTGCAATGCATTAAGTTGTCAAATTTTAACATATAGAGCATAAAGTATCAATTCTGATTATACATTTGGAAAGGTTCAGAAACAAGCTTTACTAGAGGGGAAGTCATCAAGATGTAAGCAATCCAGAGTCCTATATATCTCATCTCTGTTTTATGTCTATTGTTGGAAAAAAAAATCAGGTGATGTAAGAATGTCCAAATAAATAAATCCAAATAGCAGAGTACAGATCCAAGGCAAGACATATTTTATTAGATATAAGGACTCACCATCTCTTTCTACATAACATGAGTAACAAATAATGAGATTAATCAGTGAATTTTATTGACCGGAAAACGGAATACAGACCTTCAAGCATTATATTTCTTGCATCAAGTGGATCGCTGGGTAGCAGCAACACCTGTGAATCATCGCACAAACAAAAAGAAAGGGTCAAATCTGAGAAATATGGTTCAACATCAATATGAAAGAAGTAGGCATGCAATTTCCAAGAAAATAAAAGACATGTTGTACATGTACATGTACATGAATAAACCATCAAACAAAAGACCTAATTTAATCCAACTGGACAAGCCGGCAGAACTGGAATAAACAGTTGACTAACCAAGTTCTAGCAAGATAAAAATTCGAAATTCCATAAAAATGAACCATGCACTTGGGCAAGTAAATAAATCAAAACTTATTGAAAGACCGGTTCACTAACATCAGAATTACAATGAGATGTGACCCAAAAAAAATGAACTAAAAACCTTAAGCTTCTCTTCGAGCTCTTCAACTTCCTTGGACAAAGATTCAATTTCGTATGCTATCATTTGAGCCATATCTTCATCATTTCCCTCCTCTTTCGATAAAACTGCAGTTGAAAGGAAGCAAGATGATCATTAATCCAAACCTCCCACCCCCAACACCACACACACGAATAGATGCTTTTAACAGAACGAGGAACTTGGGGCTAAACCTTTAGCCTCTTCTAACTGCTTTTCGCAATCCTTGAATCTCATATAAGTTGACACCACCTAATTTGCCCAAATACAAAGAAAAAAACCATAATTAACCACACAAATATTCCAAAAAGGTCCTACTAGAGAAAGGAAAAAATAGACTGCAATACTTCATCAAGCTCTGCCACAGATTGTGCTAACTTTTGATATTCGCTGGGATTTGAGACAACATCTGGATCTGCCAACCTGACCTGCAATTTACATTGTGTAAGCGAGAACTCCATGGATCAATTATAACTACAAACTAACAGTATCTACACCACACATATAATGTATTCGTATCAAAATATGGCTATCTATAGGAGAATATTGCCTTTTTCACTTTCTCAATAACTCCCTACAAGGGACAAAATAAACAGATAACTCCCTCCTTCACGGACTTAACCGGTCAAACCGACGAAAAGACATCTAAATTCTAGTTTCTACAGCGCTTAATCCAAATTTGACTTCATCGTAGTCTTAAACTAGCTAATTAACTAAAATCCAGAAAACTTATTCGCTGAGCGCATGCACGTGTTGTGTTTCACTAACATCAAATTGAAACCCAAACATTAAATGAAAGCATACCGATAATTCTTTCCAAGTCTTCTCGGCGGATTCAAGCTTTGTAATCAAATAAGGCTCCTGCAATTGATCTCATAGTAGAAATACATTTAAATTCTTGAACATAAAACCGTGAATAGTTAATGAATAACACTGAAAAGATAATACAGCGTCAAAATTTTTCTTCATTTTCTAATATATTAATCAATTTTCACACCAACAAACAAATTGAAAGCTGCTTTCATATTGGCTAACTGGAATTCATACGAACCGCCATGCAAACGATTCTTGGATTTCTGCGAGCGCGCGAGGGTCTAAGAGGTTCAAAACTCCTTCTGGATTGTAGGCAAAAGCGCTGTCGTATTGAACGTTGAACAGGATTGGTAAATCCTCGAGCTGTCAAGCTCGTAGTTAAGCTGCTCATGGTTATTTTAGCGCCTTATGAGGTTTAACTAGAATCCGCGAGCTGAGATACTATAGAAACTAGAAAGGCAAGAAGAAGAAGAAGAAGAATTAAAAGAAGCGGAACTGATAAGGTTCTGTTTGGCGATGAAGTTAGCGTAAACTGGATAGGGACCCGTGTATTAATGAGCCGTACATTACGTTTCGGGCTTATACATTATATATTATATATGTAAAAGCTGAAAATTAGAAATGAAATATCTTGAAAATAATGGAAATTTCATAAGGAATTTATTTGTATTTTATTTGTATATGTTGAAATTATAGGTGTCGTTCATCTATTTTTTTCCTAATTTTTTTAAGTATGGGGTGGGGAAGATAATTAAGCATTAATATTTAAGAATTTAATGAAAATATATTAGAATTAATTATTTTTAATTCTTTTACACGAAAAAGCAAAGTAAATAAAGTGTTTTAGAAAAATATCTAAAGTTATCAATCTGTTTATTTAATCCTAATTTTCATCTCGTATGTATGTTCACATTTCATGTGTATGTTGATATGCATATACATAATATTAAAAGTATAAAATATTTTTTTTTATTGAGATGAATTATATAATTTAAGTGTGCTTTTGAATAAAATAGGACTGAGGGAATATGTCCATTTTTTTCCACGGTGTATGCCTTCAAATGTTTATATTGAAATATTAATTTGATATTTCTTGATTTTAAATATTAATTAATTGTGATTTATAGAAATTACTCATGTTGAATAGTTCCTTAATTCAACGTCCACATGAAAAAGTACTTTATTCTTAAACCTCCAAGAAATATCAATATTGGTACTCGTAAATATTTTTTTTGCATTTTTTCATCCACTTATTTGTATAATTTTTAATTTTTTCATTATTTATGTAAAATATTAATTTTTATCTGTTGATTAAATTGGAATAACATTAATAGGATTTACAAATTGAATGATAAAATTCACCAAAATAAAATTAAATAAGAGAAATTCCAAAAGACAAATTTGATCACTAATTAATTTTAATGTTAATTGACACGTGGATTTTAATTATTGCTAAGCATTTAAAATTTAAACAGCAATATTTAAACAACTGAAATTTAAGATATAAATTTGTGCGGCCTACATATTTGAAAAAAAATTCTTATTTTATTGTGTGCTAAATTAATAAAATATTATTATATTAATAAAAATCATTATTATAATGTGACGAATATTATTTATAGTTATTTTTTAAATGCTTTTATTTTTAATTTTTTAAGCAAATATTTATATTTTTTGTTAAATTTTTCTTATTTTGAAAAGTTTTGAATCATTGTAAGGACCGTAGCCTGCTCATAAGCGTAAGTTTTGGTCTGGTGGAATGGAGAACGGTGCCTACTGCTCAGGTGCCAATCGAACGAATATACGTGTCATTCACTCGTTGGGCTGTCACCTGTCATTATCAACTTTAGGATTTTTTACATTGTTTGCCACAAACTTGTTTTTACTAAACTACCCTTCCCCGGCTGTTATTCGTCGTCTGCGATAATGGTAGAACCGTTTCCTTTTCTATTTTTCATTTTTGCCAGTGGTATTATTATTTCACTTCTATGCTATCTACTGGTCAGAGTCCCAATTTATAAATTATCAATTGGGCCTGCGATAATTTTCTTTTTCAAAAAAATATTAATTTTGCCTTAAACGTTAATTTTTGTCCAGTTTTCATTATTAAAAAATAGAAATAAAATGTTATTTAAAAAAATTATTTGTACGTATTTAGTTAGCATAATTGGTTACTATTTCACATGTTAATCACAATTTTAATTATTTTTTAATTTAATGTATAATATTTTATTGATTTGATTTATGAATAAGTCTCATGCATTTAGATCGAAATTTTTTCAATTAATAATATAAAATTATTCATAACGCAAGATTCAAAAAGGATCGATAAAATCTTTATGTAATGTGGTCCATTTTATTACCATAAAATGTAAATAGATATAATTTCATATAAAATAGCATTTTAATTTCACTTTTTATAACTATATGAGTTATTTAAAGTTAAAATTAATTTTAAAATCATATCAGTATCTTGTGCTATTTTGTTTTCAGACTAAATATTATAGAATTAAGTTGGTCAAAATTGAAGTGAAATTGAAAGCGACGAAGAAATTTATGCTTTATTTCAATATATAATAAATACAATAATTAGTAATTAAACAAGTAGATTCGGATAGGGATACAAACATTTTCAATGTTTAATTGTAATTAAAGAAATCGAGGGGAAAAACTTTTGTGATTAAGACGAAATCAACAAATTATGATAGAGAAAATATAAGCATTTTCCTCTCTAACTCCACATTTAAACTCCATAATTAATCACTATAATATGAAATAGATTAAGGCTTACAAACACTTTAGCTGAAAAAGACATTTTTCCATCCGAGATATTTTTGCATGAGATTGAGCAAAGTTTTTTAGGAGGTTAGCTGGAACTTGTTCAAAATTACCATCGGGTGATTAATTTAATTTTCACCTTATACATTATTGGATCTCGATCCGTAACACAGTTAGTAATAATCTATTTATAAATGAAATATATACCAATTATTATAAAAAAAGAACAATTAAATCATCAGAATATAAAGCGTGGGTTATTGGAATTAGAAACAAAATACTATTATTTAAGAATATGAAATATTGTTACCCAAATTTATTTCCAAAGACAATTCTATCATAGCAAAATGCTAATTATTTGATTTTAAAATATTTATTATTATTATTGTCTCTTAAAAAATTATATATAAATTTTTCCATTTTTAATCAAAAACTTTCGAATTTAATCCATAAAAATATAATATTTTTAAATATTCGAACATGAAAATTTGAGTATATATATATTACGTTCAATTCACTGTGAAAGGGAAATATAATTTGGTCCGTTGGCTAATTATTGTACTGGACAAAGGTGGCCTCTTATTTCTGACTCTGTTGAATTCCTTATCCATTTTTCTCGACACGATCAGTAGAAATTTATGACCTTTCATTTAGTTTGATAAATTTCAGATAATTTTTCTGTCGCTTTCTTTCTTTCTCTCTCTTTTTTTCTTTTTTCCTTAAAAAAAAAAAAAAGTGGTCTCTTTCTTTTGTGGCTGAGAAGGCATTAAAGAATTGGATATTGCATTACTAAAATGTGTGCATAGTTGCGGTTAAATCGTCTTTTACCTATGCAAGTTATTCATTTTTATTATTTTTTCGAGTCAATTACATTAATCGACCCTAAATTTTATTATATTACGAGCCAGTTATAAAAAAAAAATTATAACATAAATATAACATAATTTTTTATTATTTAAAATTATAAAGATTTAAAAGACAAAAATCAAGTACTCGATTGTTGACACGATATTTAATTATACTTTAAAATATATTATTTTGAAAAATATGCATATAATATGATTTAAATTGATAAAATATTTATTTATAATTTTTTTATGTTATATTTCATATTTATATAGAATATTATGTCAGTAATCTTGTGCTGAATTTCGAAGATAAGGTTTAAAAATAATTTTTGATATATTGCATCCGCATCAAGAACTTGATGTCAAATTTTTTTATTATTATTATGATTTTATATAAAAAATAAAATTATTTTTATATTTGTTAAGAAAATAGACTCGTATCTAACTCACTCCAAAAGTTAACTCAAAGGGAGAAGACTGCACATACCATTATAAAGAGTACAACCATCTCATAATTAACCGATGTGGGATATTCAACACACCCCCCTCACGCCCAGGGCCGAACATAGCGAGAAGCCTGGAGCGTGAGTATATGCAGACACCTACGGGTGACCCCAACATCGCAACCGGTAACTCTGATACCATGTTAAAAAAATGGACTCGTACCTAACTCACCCCAAGAGACTCATCCCAAGAGCTAGCTTTTGGGGTGAGTTAGGCACGAGTCCATTTTCTTAACATGATATCAGAGCACCGGTTGCAATATTGGGGTTACCCGCAGGTGTCGGTATATACTCACGCTCCAGGCTTCCCGCTATGTTCGGCCTTGGGCGTGAGGGGGTGTGTTGAATATCCCACATTGGTTGTGCTCCTTATAATGGTATGTGCAGTCCTCTCCCTTTGAGCTCATTTTTGAAGTGAGTTAGGCACGGGTCCATTTTCTTAACAATATTATAAGAATTCTTTTACTACGAGGTCGTTATTAGTGATAAAATTTTTTGTGGTTCTCGAAAATGGAGTTTGTACTTATATTTTGGAGAGGTTTTTTCTTTTTTTTTTTTTTAATCAAAGGAAAGTTACAAAAGAGATGAATATTTTTTTTACATTCTGCTAATCTCATTGTTTCTATTAAATTTCTAGTTGTATTTATGAACATTAAATTCGTAGATGTTTAGTTTGATATAAATCCTTTATAAAATGAGATAATCATTTTCTTTCTCATCACAAGCAATTAAAAATAGATAATTTCACATACTCCATATATATATATATATATATATATATATATAAAGAAAATCAAAATATGAAGGAGAAACCATGAATAAATAAGTCAAATCGCAATATTATTCAAACGAAATGTCAAAAATGTAACGATTAGAATTTAATTTTTACTTGTCTCCATAATACAATTATATTTATAAAAAAATTGTGTTGGTCGAGATATGATTACCGTTATTTCATACATATAAATGATTACCATTCTTTCATACATATAATTTATGTGGAAATAGGGGTGGTGAAAATTGATCCAATTAGTGAATCGATTTGTTTGACTCAAAAAAATTGACTTAATCTGTTATTGACCTTTTAATGATTCAATATAATTTTACTTATTGTAAAATATGTTTTGGTCAATCTATTTATCTTTTTTGTGAATTTATGACATTTATATGATATAGGTGATGAAAATAATTATTTTTTAAAATTTATGCATATATATTTTTTTATTTTTTAAATAATATCATATGATTTGACACAATTAATAGTGATCAAAATCAATATATTTATGATTAAACTCATTTTAATTTAATCCAAATCCGACCAATTTACCACATATAATTATAGGTCATCTATAAATTGAGGGAAGACAAGAAAAATGTACTAGTGTTATTTATGGCATATCTACAATCTATTATGTAGTCGAACAAAGGCACCAATCCCACTTCTAAACTAAGGAAAAAGACACATGGCTCCCCATTCGAACCATTTACCAATTGCTAATAATTAAGATCCTCATAGCCATTTTTGTGAAGACAATGGGCAACCACATTAAAATCTAATTCAGTGCAAATATTAAACCATAAAATCCCAAAAGAAGAAAAGATAGCCTCAAAGTAGGATTGGCCGAAACCTATTGCCACCGTAGCTTCGGGCCGTGCAAAACCAAATTAAAATCGAAAACCGAAATTATGATAATTTGGTCTATTCGATTCGGTTTTTTCAGTTACTTTGGTTTATTCGGTTCGGTTCGATTCTTGAAAGGTAAAAATTGAAAGATTCGAATCGATCAAATTTATTAAAAACGACGTCGTTTTGATATAAAACGGAGTCGTTTTATATATAAAAAAATAAAAAAAATATACAAGTTCGATTAATTCGATTCGATTCTATAAAAAATCAATTTTTTTCAATTTAATTCTTATAAAAATTTTTAAAATTAAATTTTTGATTTTTTCGATTCAATTCGATTCAATTCTAAATCGAACCGACCAATTGTGCAGGCCTAACTTCAATGCTCTCATCAATGCCAAAACAATCAATACCTTCATACAATATGTACTCTCTCCCATTCATTTTAATGTAGTTCAAAAATGTCCATTTTTATATTACAAATGCATTCACACATTTATTTTTTCTATTTTTAATTAATTAAATGATTTTTTAATCATTTTCTTAATTTATAAATCAAATTTAAAATAAAAATATATATAAATTTATAACAAAGAAATCAATTTCACAATTTTTATTAAAAAGTTTTTTAATCACCTTTTTTTTCCTTCCCAAATATAATATGTTTTCTTTTTAAAAATTATAATTAATTTGGTAAATATTTAATATATTTCAATTCAATGCATTTAGTAATTTTATCGAATGTTCAGTGGAACAATGTGTCTGGCAGTCTGATAAATATAAATCCCATTTATTATCCTATTCTCAATTGTCGAAGGTATAGAGGGTATTCTGGTAATTAGTAGAAACACTGGTGTAGTGTCGGTTACTCGTTTAAGCACAAAAACTCGGACATTAAAACATGTTCCGCGAAAATTACCGTTTCCGGTTGGGATATTTGGCGGGTACACAAGCAAACGGACAGAGTCCACAGAGAAAATTAAAAGTGCCCTAGAAAAAGAAAATTAGAGCAGCACAGAGATAAAAT
>CANXYI012058865.1:0-14174 GCA_948208565.1 Hura crepitans
GCATAAGTTGGAGATTTAATGAATATAAAGGCATGAATGGACTTGAATGCCATCATGACCTTAAATTGAGCATGTAAATATGGAATGCAAGTAAAATCCACAATTGAGGTGGATAAGGCTTGTAAATGTGGAAATGGCATAGTGTGATGGAAAATGAGCATAAAAGCTCAAAATGGTGTTTTCATTGTAAATATGTAGTTTTAGTCACCTAATGGCTAAAAATATGCACATTAAAAGCTATATGAATTTATTTAAGATGGTGAAACTAAATGTAATGGATTTTAGCCTATGAGATGCAAAAACCTAGGAAATGGATAGGTTGACCAGTCAACTAGGGGATATAGCAGCTGCTAGGGCACTTCGATACTTAAATGAGGTCCAAAGGAATACTTGTAGTCTACCTGTAGAGATATGTGTTGGGATCTTTAGATCTATATGGGTAAAGCCGTGCAAGTTTAGTTAGACACTATAATATGTTGGTTTAATAGCCGTCAGGTCCAAAATATAGGCCACTGCACGACATATATCACTATATAGGTGTAGCCATGTAAGTCAAGCTAGACATTACACTATACTGGAGTAGCAGTCATCAAGTCCAAAATATAAGCCACTGCATAATTCATGATCCCATTATCCATTAGATTATGGTACCCTTTCATAGGCATATGCAAAAGAATGGATGGCAAAATAATATAATAATAATATTATACAAGATATGGCTTTTAAGTACATTATGTAGTTATGTATGATGTAAAATGGTTTTATATGACAAACAGATATTCATATATGTTGTATTAGCTATCCATGCTTATCATGGAATGGTTTGTGCATAATGTATGTTAAATTATGTTCATTATACTATATTACTCTATATATGCATGACGTAAGTGTTAAAAAGGCATTGCATGTAAATGAATATAATAAACCAATGTAATGTATGATAATAAAGTTAGCACTTATTATCTCAATTTCACCACTAAACATTATACTTAGCGTGTCATTTGTTTTATGGCATATAGGTACAAATATTTTTTATAATAGAGCCTTAGGACATCAAGAAAGTTGAAGTGAAGGCTTTATTTTTGGTAACTCTACCTTTTTTGTAATATAAGTGATGAATAGGATTGTACTCAAATATATATGAAAAAGGGGATAGGCTTAATTATAATTATTTTGTAATCAAAAGTGTAATTAATTTTTTTTATTTTCAAAATGCATGAGCTTTATTAAATCGTGTGAATTCATGCTATGCTATATGATATCTCTTTTTGAGATTAAGATATCATAGAATGTGATTAAGTGCTATTGGAGTGATCAAATGGATCACATTATGATGGAGAATGTTTGTGATTATATATAGAAGTGTGTTTATTCATGTAAGTTGATATTTAAAATTTGGGATAGTGCTTAGTACAGTCGTTGTGCTACCAGAATTTTAGAACAAGGATTCCTAATTTTAAATTTACAACATAGTTTGTAAAAGTTTTTGAAAACCTATATTTTTAACATATTATCTTTTATAAAGAATGTTAAATATTAATTGACTAAGTAGATGAGTTTGATATCTTGATATGCATACATACCTTAGTCGGGTTCAGCAACTGATTAGCATCTAGACTGGATAAGGGTTGTCATAGGGACTATAAGTTAAAACCCTATATCATTACCTACAAGAGTTATAAGATTAAGTTTAACCTAACTACTTAGAGGGGCCATAAGCTCAAATCTAATAACACCTTGTTGAGAGGGTGCAATTGTCCCAAATCCCTTACTAAAAAGGTGTAATAGTATCAAACCCCTTTTGAGAGGTGCAATATCTTAAACCATGGGGAGAATTACAGCTTGTGCGATAGCTCATCTCAACACACCCACTAAGTAGAGGGAGCTCTCAAAACTTACTCAAAGGCACAAGTATACATCTCTTCCTTTCTTTTAAACTTTGATAGGACTCGATGCATATAGCTTTCAAGCCCTATCAAAGTGGGAGCAATTATAGACACTAACACTTAAGACACTTCTAGGCTTAGAGGTTTTCAATAATGAAGCTCTCAAATGTTGAATGTTTTCCAAAAGATGTAAGGGAAGGCCCACAAACAAAGCAAAATACCATAGAAATATAAAAGTATAAAAGTATAATTTTTGTGAAAGGAAAGGGACCTTTGAGGGGGATTTTCGAGAAAAAGGAAAACCTTTAAACTTTGTAGCTCTTTTCTCTCTTCCTCCCTCTTTATCACTAGAATACTCTCTAAAAAAGCAAAATCTCCATTACCAAATCTTGGAGAAACTAAGAAAAACTTCATCTTTTTTGGTCTTAAATTGGTCTATCTTGATATAGCTTAAAGAGAATCCTCATTTGGGGTAAATACTTGAAGAAACCTTTATAAGGGCTCTCCTTCTTTCATTTGATCTCTATTTTTCTTATTTGTGTTTTACTTCTTTTTTCACTCTCATTTTTTTTATCATTCTTTAATCTTTCTTTCTTCTTCTTTTTGAGGTTTATGATCATTTATGAAAATGGAGTATTAAAAGAATCATTTTGATAAGTCTACTCCATTAGAAATGGGAGACCTCTACATTTTTGTTTAGTTCATTTTTATTAAATTGTTTTCTATTCTCTATCTAATAGGAAGTCCACACGAACCTCCTTTTGTGAGGGAATAGTCTACATGGACCTATGTTCCTATATATATCCCATATCTTTTTTTTTCGTATAAACCTATGTTAGACACTTGTGTAAAGTTCACTTCTCTCATTTGTATTTCCTTATCTTGAATTTAGGATCTTCAGTGAAAATGGGATGTTAAAGGGCTCATTTTGATAGGTCCTCCCTATTATAAAAGGGGAGATCATTTTTATGTCCTTTTTATGTTTTCCTCTTTTATATATTTATTATTGATTGTTATTGAATCTATTTTGTTCTCATACATACATCTTTTTTTCTATGTTGCATTTTTCTACTGGTTTATAGAAAAGATGATAGGTGTTTTCTTTTACCTTTCTATGTACATTGACAAGTCCGTATGGACTTTCCCATTAAGGAGACTATGTCTACATAGACATATTATCGTACTAGTATTCTATCTTTAGAGGTCTATGTAGACCTATATTTTATAGATGGCCTTTTGTGTGTTTTATGCCCTGCTTGTTTCTATAGTGATGGCAAGTTCATAAGACTTAGTTTATGTGTGCCTTTAAAGTTTGCATGGACTTAATCTTATTCTAGAAGATCTATTTATTTTTAAATTTTATATTTGGTTTATAATAAATTATTTATAGCCTTTTAGATCCCTTGTAGTAGGATTTCTAGTTGTAATTGACTTAAATACTTCCATGTATAATTCCATGTGAGTTGTAATAGGGTAGATCAAAAGTAATTTTTGATCTGATTAAAAATTGAACTCATAATAAAAAAATGTTTTATAGAAATTAAAGGTTAAATTGCATAAAAAAAATAAAAGTCACTAAATACCTAGAATATTTTTAATTTGACACAAATAAGGTGTTTAAATAATAGATATCTTAATTTGGATTTCTTTGAGGACCAAAGCCTTATTACCTAAAGTTTGTAAAATTTAAGAAATAAAAGTTTTTAACAAAAAAGATTTTGTAAAAATGTTTTAATTAATAAAGATTTTAAATCTAATAATCTAGTAACTAAAATGGTTTTGTTTAAATAAGATCAAAATGTTTTTAACTATTAAAATAGTTTCGAAATCAAAGTTCCATAATCCCCTAAGAAAAAACATTTAGCAAAGAAGAAATGAATATTTTTAATAATAAATTAATTTTAGGAAACAATATTCCTTCTATCCAATAAAATGAACATGGACCAATGTCTTTGATTTAATTAACTGCCCTAATTTCATGTATGTTGGATTTATTGTTTTGATGTATGACATTTTTATTTGCTTCAATTTTAATTACTTTTTTTATGTGTAAATAGGTTTATATTAATCGCAATAATTGCAAGCTTGAAGAGAATTGATAATAATTAGAACCATCGACATAAAAAATAGATATTATGTGGTGGGCACGAATAAAAGGAAATTCTTAAACTCAAAATCTCTTTAGTTTACTTCTTGAACTAACCACTTAAGTGGCAACTTACACTTATAACCTGGTAAAATGCCTTATGAGGGACGTTTGAGCTCCCTTCCTCTTGTTAAATACTTGGAAACATGCCTTTTAGAGGCCTGTTCTAAAAGATCTAGCTTAAATGCCATTGTCAAGGCTCCTCCACTTATGTTTTAAATGTTTTTCCAAGTTTTTATGTTTTGTTCATGGCTTTTGGTTCTCTATTTTCCCTTCACATTCAAAATCTTAAAGTAAATAGAGAAGTTCTTCTCTAGTAAACGAACTCTCTAGAAATAAAACAAAAACCGTTCTTTTCTTCATTCTTTTTTTTTCTTCTTTTTTTTAACTTCTCATTTTATTCTAATTAATTTTCTTATTTGCATATTTAAATATTTCTATAGTAATTTTTTAGCCATATAATTCCCATAAATCCTTCCTCAATCTATTATTAATTAGTTCAATTAGAGCTCTGATTTAGGCATTCCTAGGTTACATTTGAGTGCTAATAAAGTTTAGAGTCTACAATATGTTTTATTTGATGTTGAGGCTTATCAAATTGTTTTGATACCTATAGATATGTTGAGTGCTTCAACTTAACGAAGTGAGGACAAAGTTAAGAGTCATACTTCGACTATAGTGGTGCCAAAGGCTACTAGAGTGGGGTCTTTGTTCCCTAGTGTAGCAGACATGCACAAGTTACAAGGCAAGTTCCATCCATGTTCCTACAAGAGATTCTGCTACTACTAAGACAAGCTATAGCTACTGCTCTACTGCCTCCACTGCACCATAGTCAGCAGTTCCTTTTACTCTCTAGAAGACATATCTTAAGAGAGTAAAGAAGATGGGGGCCAAAGATTTTAAGGGCCAAGGAGTGGTTACACGTGCAATAATAGAATACTGGATAGATTGCATCGAGAAGAATATGAGGTAGATAAGGTGCATGCTAGAGGAGAGAGTTATCTATGCTACCTCATGTCTATAGGAAGAGGCTTTAAATTTATGGGAAGACCTTTTTGAGTACAAGACTAAGGATCAGTGACTTGGGAGTTTTTCCTGATAGAATTCCATAAGAAATACATTTTAGATGACTGTTTAGATGAGAGGTAATAACATTTTATGGACCCAAAGTAAGAGTAGAGAACAATTAAAGAATATGAAAGACTTTGCCATGCTTAGTAGATATGCCAAGGATACCATATCCACTGAAGCTGATAAGTGTAAGAGATTTGAGAAGGGAGTCCATGTTGATATTAAGTCCCAAGTGGCACCCATGAAGATCTAAGATTTCACTCAGTGGGTGGCAATGTGTAGAATCACTGATGTAACGACTGTAAGTTGAGGCTCTATGAATAGTGCTATCGAGGGTCGAAAAGTGTGCCTAGAGCTTCGAGTTACCTCTATGAGGACTAGGGTGAGACATACTAGTCATAAAACTTTGACTAACCATAAAATGATGAAAAAGAATGAATTTAAAGATTTAATAGAATCAATAAATTATTTTAGGTTGAGATTTAGTAGGCCTTAGGCTCATATGGATTACCCGTGATGTGCCTAAACAAACCTAAAAATAACATAATCTGAATGTTAAAAATTCCCTTGAGATTAATAGTGAAGGAATTTTTGGATTTTGACATTATTTACTAATTTCATAAAATTTAAGTTTTTGCACATAAACATAGAAGGTAAGTCAACTATTTTATTGATAGAATTTGTCTATGAAATTTTATGAGCCTCTAAATAGGACTAATTAATGATTTTTAAAACAAATGTGACAATTTTTGAATGTTCGAGTGATTTTTAAAAATTGCCTGAAGTTTTTATTAAAATCGGGCAATTTTAGGAACTCGAGTGAGATGTGTCACCACTAGAGCCATATTAGCCACTATAAATAGCCCATTATGCCACCTATATGCCTATTTGGCATGTCTACCCCACACCCCACCACTTTCACCTTTTCTTCTCCCTTCACTTGCCGACACCACTCTTCTCTCCTCCTCTCTATTTTTATGGCTTCTTAAGCCTAAACTAGCCACCAATTACTACCAAAAATCTATTTAATTGGCAAAAATGGAGTTTTTAAAGGTGGTGGAAGCCATAGATAACCATAGAGTCTAAGAAAAATTGAGAAAGTTAAGGTGTCCATAAAAAGGGAGCTAAAAGTTCAAAGTGAGATGTAAGTGTTTTCCTTCCCTTTTTATTTGATTTCCTAGAGGCTTCTACTATTCTAAGAGTGCCTTTATTCTTAGATTATCATTTGGGAACTCATAAAATTTTTTATGATTTTTTCTAAGGCAAGTGGCATGTATAGAAGCCTAAAAAGGAAATAGGGTTTAACAAGGTGAACAAGGGTGCTAAAATGTAAGAAAGCCTTTAAAAGTGATAAGGTATATGGATTTAATGTATTTGAAGCATGCCACTTAGAATTTATGAGTAATTTATGTAGGGAACTTGTAAGGAAATATGATTTTAGAGGTTAGTGAATATGTAATGGTGTCACATGCCTACTTTAAGGTTTACAATATGCTAAATGAGTGATATGTAGGCTAAATTGGTGGAAAGAATAAGGAATTGGGTATGGCCTTTCTTTAGTCAAGGGATGTGTGTGTGTATGTATGGAACATGCCTAGCTTGAGTTAGATGGAAAAGAGGTGGTACTTAGTATGGTTACTATAGAAATGTATGATTTATGTGTATGTGTGTGTATAGTGAAAAAGGGGAACTTTAGTGGTGTTGGATGAAATGGTCGAGAGGTTGGTTAGGGTGCCTTGGATGGCAAGTTATGTGTATGGCATATTGGTATGATGTATAAGGTAGGAAAATGTATGGTAAGTATGAGACTAGGTGTATATGTGGTGAATATGGTGGAAAAATGCAAGATGTGTATTTTCATGGCATGGCCGAGACATATAGAAGGCATGTCTTAGCTTGGTTTGCATGGTATATACAAGGTGTGTGTATATACATGCTTAAATGATACAAATGTTTGTGAATGTGTGATTGGATGTGACAAAAAGAATGATTATGGCCATTAAAAATTTTTGGTCGAGAGGTATGTGAGGTGATGTTGGCAAGAAAAGTGCAGTATGTCATGACATGTGTATATGAGATTAGCATGGTACATTTGGCATGTATATCATTTAAGGTTGGGAAGTGGTTAAAAAGAAACTTAAAAATGACCTAAAATGACATGGTAAAAATAACTTTAAAATGAACTCAAATTGGCATGTAAATGGCACTATGATTTTGGACACTTTGTCAAGTTTAGGTAGAATAGATTTAAAGCCCTTGTAAGGCTTTTTAAAGAGTATAATTGAAATTGGCTTTAAGCCTATTTACATGTATGAAAATGGGTGCAAATGTCACTGGAAAATGGCACAAAAAGGGCTTGATTTGAGACCTAAAATGGTATACAAAGAAAAAAAGAAAATGACTTATAACTTCCTGAGAAAATGCCTTAGGGGCATGTATACTTGATTGTATCTTGGATATGGACATAGAGGCTATTAAAATCATGAGTTAGAATGGATTTAAAGTGGACATAATTATTCCTAAGAAAGGGACATAAAATGACTTAGAAAAAGTGACCCGTAATTGTTTGGTAGGACAAAAAATGACCAAAAATTGTCGAGGTCAAAAATTGATTGTCACCTAAAATTCATAACTATTTATTTTTCAAACCTAAATATTATAAAAGGATGATCAGTAAAGAAATGAACAAAAATTAAGGTCAAATAGCCCATTAGTTAGACATAAATTGGATGGGTTAACTAGTTAACTAGGGATTAGCAACTGCTAGACTTGTATATATATCAGACTAGGCCGGTGCAATGGTCAGGGTCCATAAGGTGGGCCATTTAACTAGTCAGCAAGGTAGAGCACTATATTCTTATTATTGTCTATGTATTAGTGTCCTTAAAGAGGCCACTACACTAGTCTGCGGGGTAGGCCAAAATGTGAATAATGTGAAATGATAATGTAGATTATTGACTTTGGGAGGTCTACAGACTGATCTCCACTCTCCATTTTCTGACTAGAGAGGTTCCTGTGATCTGATCCCTATTATCAAAATAGGTCAGTGCAGTGGTAGAGGTTCAAAATGTGGGCTATTACATAATTTCAGTTCCCTCTTAGTCCAACGTCTTAAATGTAGTTTATCTAGTCGGGCTTGTTGAGTTAAATTACATTAAAGTAAAATACAAATCATAAATGATTGGTGACAAATTATATTGAAGAAATTAAATATATGATATACAGTGGCATTTTGGTAATTATTGGAATAATGTAATGATTGAAAGTGTTCGACATAACATCTTTATACTGCATATGTAATGCATCCATGTGTATGAACTAGTGTATGTGACATGTTTTAAATATATTAAATTCACCACTGAGTTTTATACTTAGCATACCATTATTTTGGTGCATAGGTACTAGACAATAGCAATTCAACATTGAGCAGTGTACAGTGTGGCAACAAAGGTATAGCAGGATACTATTACTTTTTATATGTAATAGCTATAGGAGACACAAATGTAAATACTATAGGTTATGTGTCCATTATGTTTAGAAGCTGTGTAGACTTTATAAGTGTAAGTTAATTTGGGTTATACATATAATCAGATCGCTTTTGTTAATGACATTGTGGTTGTGTTATGATTGCAAGGACTTTGGGCCTGAGGCCCTGTGTGATAGCTGATGATAGATGAGAAAGAAAATTAGGAGGAAATTAGGGGACAAGAAGGGTCTAAATGGTAGATGTATGAGTGATAATGAATTTTCTGTAAGTGTTAAATGAATGAACCCTAAGGAAATTTCAGGATGGGTGACTGAGGGTTAGTGCATTGCTTATTGAATTTCATCAATAGTCTTGTAAGAGGTATCACATTTAGTGGTATCAAAGCATAGGTTAATGTCCATAGGCATTTTACATGAGTGCCTGTGCCTAGGAATTTGTTATCCTACTATGCTACACTATAAAGAGGCTGATAGGTTTAAGTATGTTTGTAGTGAATCATGATGAGGGATAGAACATTAAAGGAATGAGTAGAGGAAATGGCTAGTCATACTTCTCCTACCATACAGGGAATAAGTAGTACAACCATGCTTGAGCCTAATGATATTGTACCTAGGCCACAACTTTAGACAACAACATCCCTGATACTATTACCACCAAAGAAGAGGCCTTTCATTCCGAGTCGAACTAGTTCAGTATTTGAGTTTAGCAAAAGACAAAGGAAGTTCTAGTATCAGTCAGGGTGTTAGACACTAAGATAGACATAGCCACAGAGGTCTTGTTAGGCTTTGTACCAAGGCCTAGACTATCCCAGCAAGCCTTTAGTACCTAGTGGGACTTGCCCTAGGAGGCTTTATAGGATATGTTGGCATGCAAAAAAGGGGATAGTGCTTCATATGTAGGGTTAGAGGCCACTGTAAAAAGGAGTGTCCCTAGAGACAAGCAAAAGGTGATTATACCCAGGCACTAGTAACACCTTAGGATAAGGTGCAGAGGTAGATTAGGGGTGACCAACCTAGCAATGATAATTAGAGGACTAGGTCAGAAGCCCATATGCTAACTAGACTAAATGCAATCAGGGCTTGTGAAGAAGTGGGAGCTTCAGATGTCATAATCAGTATTTTTTATTTATTTGTTGTCCTAGTTTTGGCATAAATAGTCCTAGTATTTATTCATTCATATGTATGCTTTACCCATGCATATGATAGAGGATTAGAACTTAAGTAGGTTGGCATAGAGAATTAAATCAGTACCCTATGGGATAGAGTATAATTATGAACAACATATCTAGACCCTATCCATGGGTGAGTTAGAAACCATTGCTTCCTATTGATTTGATTGAATTACCATTCTATAAAATTAATGTTGTTGTGGAAATGAACTGATTATTTGAACATTAAATTATAGTTGACTGTGACCATAAGAAATTAACACTCCAAACTGTTGAGGGACAGATAATGAAGGTTATGGGTGAGAGAAATTCCTTGAATAATTCTATTTTTAGCTGTTATAGCATAAAAATTGACATATAAAAGATGTGAGGCATACCTAGCCTAGGTCATTGACATTAATACCTCTATAATCAGCTTTGAACATATCCTAATAGTCTTTTGATTTCTTGATGACTTATTAAGATTGCCTCAATAGAGGGAATTTGACCTTAAAATTGAGATGTATATTGGTACTATTCTTATATCTATTGCTCATTATAGAGAGGCACCTGCTGAATTGAAGAACTAAGGGTACAGTTACAAAATTTGCTAGATAAGGTTTTTATTAGACCCAGTGTTTCACCTTAGGGAGCACCTATATGGTTAGTGAAAAAGAAAGATAGGTTGCTTCAACTATGTATTGACTATAGATAGCTAAATAAAGTGACAGTGAAAGACAAATATCCCTTACCAAAATTGATGGTCTTTCTACCAATTGAAAGGTGTAGGTGTGTTTTCTAAAATTGACTTGACATTTGGATACCATTAGCTGAGAGTTGAGGAAGCTAACATTCCTAAAACTAGTTTTAAGAGATGCTATGGGCCTTATAAATTCTTAGTGATACAATTTGGACTCACTAATATCCCGGTAGCTTTCATAAACCTAATGAATAGAGTATTTTAACCTTACGCAAATAAATATGTTATGGTATTCATTAATAAAATTTTTGGTATATTTTAAAACCATGGAAAAAATGAACAACATCTCAGAGTTGTGTTAGAGACTTTGAGGGAGAAGCAATTGTATGCCAAACTGAGCAAATGTGAATTTTGGCTAACCAAAGTGGATTATATGGGACACACAATGTTAGCCAAAGGTAGTAGAATTAACTCTAAGAAAGTTAAAGCAATGCTAGGATGGAAACCTTCGAGGAATGTGACAGAGATACAGAGTCGACTAAGATTAGCTGGGTATTACAAAAGGGTTGTAAAAGGGTTTCCCATGATCGTAACACCTCTGAATATAATGATTAGGAAGAATGTGCAATTGGAATGGGGTGCCAAATGCCAAGGAAACTTTAATAAATTGAAAAAGGCATTGGTAAAAGCCTCTATCCCGATTTAAATTGAATGGGAAAAGGATTTTATGGTGTATAGGGATGCTTCACTTAATGGACTAGGTTGTGTACTAATACAAGAATGAAAAAAATGGTAGCTTATGTTCAAAATAGCTAAAACCACAAAATAAGAACTATCCTCCTTAAGGTTTAGACTTAGCTATAGTATCTCTACTGTGAAAATTTAGAGACATTATTGGTAGGGTAGAAAATGTTACAGTTATACATATCACAAGAGCTTAAATTACCTCTTTACTTAAAAGAAGTGGAACCTAAGACAAAGAAAGTGGTCAAAACTTATAAAAAGACTATGATTGTTGATAAACTACCACCTACAGAAGGCAAGGATTGTTGCAAATGTACTTAGCAGGAAGTTGATGGTAACACTAAAAGCCATGAATGTCAGGGTAAGGTATACAAAAGGAAATGCCATCTTAAAGGAGTTATAGACTAAACTTGACTTCTAACTGCACATAGTGGAAGCATAGGTGAAGGAGAAATAGTTGAAACAAAATATGGGTGAAGCCTAAGAGGGCAAGACTAAGGAAACTAAGTAAAATTAGACACCTGTATTATTAAGATATTTTATATGTTCCTAATACAATTGACTTGAGATTACGGATACTTAAGGAGCTATATAAAACTCTTTATGCTGTGTACCTATACAATATAAAGATGTATCTAAACTTAAAACCATATTACTAGTGGTTAAGGATAAAGTAGGATTTAACAAAATATGCAACTAGATGATTAGCATGTTAGCACATAAAGGCTGAACATCATATTCCTTTCGAATTCCTGTATACTATGGTAACACTAGAATAGAAGTGGAAGAGAGTCACCATGGATGTTGTGATAAGATTGTCCATGATTAGAAATAGAGGTGATGCTATGGGGGTAATTTGAGATAAATAGATCAAGACAACACACCTTATCTCTATCAGGATATATCATTCCTATGAAGAATAGGTAAAAGTGTATCTAGAGGGAATAGTGAATTTTTCATGGCATAATTGTGACTATTATCTCTAATAAGGATCCTAGATTCACTTCCAGTTTCTGGAAGAAACTACATGAGGCTTTGGGTACTAATTGACTTATAGTGCGACTTATATCCTTAGATTGATAGATAGTTAGGAAAGGGGGTATAGATGATAGAGGATGTGTTATATATAGCTAGGATATAAAGTTAAAAAACACTAAGACCAAAGGTTGTCCTTAGCTGAGGTTGCCTATGACAATAGGCATTAAGCTAGTTAGGCATGGCATCTTATAGGACAATATATGAGAGAAAGGTGCATAACTCCTCTATGTTAGAGTGAGGTTGGAAAGAGCAAGATCTTAGGCATTTATTTAATTGAAAAGTTGAAGGATAAAGTCAAATTTGACAAGATTGCCATTGATAGGTAAGGGATTGATATTAATTTTAGAGTAAAAAGGTAATGAAAGATATTAGGATTGCATAATGAGGGAATGAGATGAAAAGTCTTTAAAAAATCTAAGGAAATTAAGATGCAAACATAAAGGTAAGATATTAGAGAGATTAAGGTTGTCATGACCACTATCAAGGTCCCTAAAGACTAAGGTTCTTTCTTTTTTTTGGTTGCATTTATTACTAGGCCCGAGCATTACATTGTTATCATCTGCATATTAATAACTTGCATTATCAAATTTCCTTGTGCATGATATTTTTCACCTTTGCATAGACATTATGCACTTGAGCATGGCATGTTGATAGTACCAATGTGAAGAGACTTGATAGAAATAGAATTATGAGAATAAGTAGGGAAAACTAAGTGCAAAAAGAGAAAGGAACTCATATCCCTAGAAAAAAGGGATTAAATGTAGAAGAATTGAAAAAGTTCAAGTAGAGACCCCTCAAAGACAATGTAAAGAGTGAGAATAGTTAGGAAGTATGCTGATGAGGTTCAGTGAGAAAAAGGAATGAAGGAAGACATCAAGTTCTAAGGTGCAAAGTATAAAAAGCTGGTAAAGTGACATAATGGAATAATGAATAGGGACAAAGCTTAAGTTGAAAAATGTGAGTTAGAAAAAGGTCCAAGGCAAAGTTGCATAGTGAGCATCAAAATTTTGAGGATGAAATTTCTTAAGAGGGGAAGAATTGTAATGGCTATAAGTCGAGGCTTAGGGAATGGTGCTATTGAGGGCTCAAAAGTGTGCCCGGAGCATCGAGTCAACTTCACGAGGATCAAGGTGGGACATACTAGTCATAAAACTTTGATTAGCCATAAAATGATGAAAATGAATGAATTTAATGATTTAGTAGGACCAATAAATTATTTTAGGTCGAGATCTAGTAAGCCATAGGCTTAAATTAACTCAAGCTGGGAATGACTTAGAACAAGCCTAGAAGGATCTAAAAATATCATACCCTAAAGGTTAAAAATTCCTTTGAGACCAATGACAAAGGAATTTTTGGATTTTGAGATCGTTTACTAATTTTCTTAAACTTTGAGTTTTTACACATAAAATGAGAAGGTTAGTTAACTATCTTTTCGATAGAATTTGGCCATGAAATTTAATGAGCCTCTAAAAAGGACAAATTAAGGATTTTTAAAACAAATATGACAATTTTTTAAGGTCCAAGTGATGTTTAAAAATTCCCCAAAATTTTGGTTGAAATTGAGCAATTTCAAAAAACTTGGGTGACATGTGTCACCACCCGAGGCCACATTAACCACTATAAATAGCCTATTATGCCGCCTACATGCCCACTTGGCATGTCTACCCCACAACCCACCACTTTTACCCTTTCTTCTCCCTTTACTAGTTGATGCTACTCTCTTCTCCTCCTTTCCATTTTTATGGCTTCTCATGCCTAAACTAGCCACTAATTGCAACCAAAAATCCATTTAATTAGGAAGCAATAGAGTCTAAAGGGTGGTGGAAGCCATAGATGACTATAGAGTCCAAGAAAAATCAAGAAAGTTAAGGTGTCCATAGGAAGGGGGCTGAAAATTCAAAGTGAGGTGTAAGTGTTTTCCTTTATTTTTATTTTATTTCATAGAGGATTATACT
>CANXYI012058866.1:0-11148 GCA_948208565.1 Hura crepitans
TATATAAGCTTGAATTTTTGCTACCTTTTTTTGTATACTTAGGTTTCCTTGAATTTTCTTGACTCCTACAGTTGCTTATGTTGTCCACAAGCTTCATGGATCACTTCTACATCAACAAAAGGAATTTTTGGTGGAAAAATATGGTGGAATTAGAGCTTGAATTAGCCAAAAATGAAGACTTAGAGGAAAGAGTGGCGTTAGCCACAAATGGAGATAGAGGAGGGGAACTAGTGAGGTGAAGGGGTAAGGTGTCACTTAGTGGCCCTCCCCACTTATATACAACTTATATAGTGGGGTTGGGGTTGCTCAGGTGGTGACACATGTGTAGAGATTATGATGTTTTACTGGGGATGAGAATGGTTAATGGAGTCACCACTTAGCCTCTATATTAGGACCTTTGATCTTCTGTACTGGAAAGGTTCAGAATTTAGATCTTATTTATGCTTGAATAATATGCCTTCTTGTATATTGAAATGTTTATCAATCCTTTTTCAAGTAAGAATGCATTATATTTAAAGTATTTATATCACCTTTTCATGTATAAGAAGTAAATTGTAGCATTTAAAAAAAATATGACAAGTACATGGTACATCTAAAAATTAGGTCATTGATTAATTATTATTTAACTTAACAATTACCCATAATTCCATAAGAATTAGTAGTAATTGCCCAACTCCCATCTCTAGGAGATTGGCCTTCAAAAATGCATTTTATTATTGTGACTTTTGATTAAGAAAATACAAATTAATTTTGTTAAAGAAAACACCATTTAATTAGATATAAAATCGTTTGATGTGAAAATTAGTTTTAACATGTAAAACAAGTTATTTACTAGCTATTACAACCCTAAAATAAGTAATGAAGTGTAAATAGTACAAAACCAAAAGAAATAATCCAAAGCATTAGAATGGTCCCGTCTGTATATCGACTGGTCCATATAGACTCTATGAGGCTTTGACATTAGTCCGTGTGGACTACTACATAAATGATATTAAGTCCATTCAGACCTCCACTCTAGTGAGAAGAGTCACTTGTATACAACTCAGAAGAAGAGATTAATAACACCAAATACTGGTCTGTGAGGACCTAATGACAATGTCAAATAGAATGATCATACAATATTATATAGATATAAGGACTTTCTAACATGGTGAACAAAATACATTAAAGCATAATAGATAAGGCAAACATGATATTGTTATCGTACCATAATCTGTACGGACCTCATATTACGTACATATTCAATTTATAGGTCCATGCAGACCTTTTACCATATCCATATTAATATGTCCATATGGACCCTCTATCGTTCAAAATTGGTCCGTACGGACTTAGTCATCAGTTCCAGAATGTAAGTGTGATTACAATTTTCCATGAATGATTAAAATATTATTAAACCAATTTGGGAGGTTAACCTCCTCCTATAATTGTCATGGGGATTACATAAAACCACCCTATATGACAATTAATCATAGGAGATCATCGGTTAATCAAACAACTTAAATAAATTAATGAATACAATGAAAGGAACCTTAGATCTTACCTTAAAGTAAGCACTAAGTGATAAGATAATGGTTGGGTTTTAGAAGAATAAATTTTTGAGTGTAGGTTAATTAGACTAGTAAAATGATTCCTCAAGGGTTTAATAGCTGTTGTAATTTTGATTCTTAGCCTCCTCCTTAGGTTCTCCCCTTGTCCCCTTATTTTTGTCCCCTTTTTTCATACCCCAAAGTGGTTATTTATAGGCTTAAGGCTTAGGTATTTCATCCAGAGGAGTAGAATCCCTCTAAGATTAGGATTCAGTGCTTGAATAGGAATTTTGCACTTTTGGAAGTTTTTTGTCAGTAGGTCCATATAGACTTAGGCATGGTTTTCCCACTGGTCCGTGGGCTTTGGACCAGGTTAGATAGGTCCGTGTGAACATGCTCTTTGGCTTGTCTATGTAGACCTCATAGCATTAAGTCCATACCGACTTGTGCCATGTTTGTATATGTAGACTTGGGTTTCAGGTTACTTGCCTTATTGCTTGAGCCTATCTCTAGTTATTATTATAGGCCTAAAAAGGTGAATCCATATCATGAGCATTTCACTTTCACCACAGATTCCCAATTTTTCACATTTCAGGTCACACCGCAAGCTTTTCGAGTTGGATCAAGGTTTAAATACCTAAGAAATTCCTAAACCTAAAATCAAGGTGTCTATAATGTGTCACTCGAGTGCTTTGAAATCTTAATTTTTCTTGAGAACTTTAAGAAATTTAAAAAATTCACTCGAACCTCAAAAAATTATTGTGTCAATTTTAAAAATTCTTGATTAGGCCTATTTAGGGGCTTATAAAATCTCAGGTCAAAATTTCTTCAGTAGGACAGTTAATCAGTTCCTTGATTTACATGAAAATCTTAAAAATAAGGAAAAAATAGCAAACAACCTCATAAAATTAAAATTGCTTCACCAATAGCCTTAAGGGAATTTTGACCTTTAGGGTATGGTATTTTTAGGTCCATCCAGGCACATCCTAGGTCATTCTTGGTTCAAGTCCATCTGAGCCTACAACCTACTAGATTTTGACCTAAAATAATTTATTAGTTCTACTAAAATTTTCAATTAAGTCATTTTCATAATTTTCTTACCCCTTAATGTTTCATGACCAGGACACCCTACCTCGAGAATTATAGAGGTGACCCATCACCCTAAGCACAATTTTTAAGCATCGAAGGTACTATTCATGAAGCCTCAACTTATAGACATCATAATAATAGTGACAACAACAATAACAATAAGAAGGATAGGACAATAAAAGGACTTAAATAAATTATATTTTAAAATTTAAACTAAGAAAAAGTAAATGGAAACTATATTAAAATTTTTATATGAGTAAAGAATTTATAAAGCCTAATTAAATAAAATAAAATACATATGGACATCTAGTTGGTTTAAATTATGATTCTAAAATACTGATAATAATAATGACACATAAAGATACTAATTAAATCCTAAGTAATGAGAGATTATGAGATAAATATTTGAATATTATGAATATAGGGGATTTATAGAAATAAATGAGGAATAGGGTAAAGGAAGAGATGTATTGGAAAAGTAATATGATGAAATAAATCAATGAAGTGAAGTTTAAAGAAAATATAAAGTACATATGTAAAGGATATGCATGGAAATATGCTACAATTATGGAAACATGTCCAAAAGGTGAAATAGAAGTTAGGAATGACCATGGTATAAACTCTTTTGATGCTAAAAAATATTTTGAAATAAATTAGGAATGAAAAATAAATAGGAATGGTAAAAGCCCATATAAGTTGGAAAACTAGATTAGATAGGTTGATTGGTCAAATAGGGATTAATGGCAGCTACTAGACTATGCTCATATTAGACACATAATGTTGGTGTAAACACTAAGAGGTCTAACAAAACCACCACACATATTCTTAATGTGGGTACAACCAACAGGAGGTTCAATAGGATCATTGCACACTTATATTGGTATTTAAAATGGGTGTAGCTATTAGGAGGTCCAACAAAACCACTACACATATCCTTAATATGAGTATAGCCATTGGGAGGTTTAATAAGACCACTACACACCTAAATTGGTATTTAATACTGGTGCAGTAGTAGGTAAGTTCCTAAAGATAGGTCATTGTATAACTATTGGTATCCTATTATCCAGTCTTAAGAGTTATGTCTTCCAAATATAGGCAAGTTAAATGGTACAAATGGAATGGCAATAATAATAGAAATATACAAGTTAACATAAAGCCAACTAAAGAATATTTACAAAGGAATAGAAAGTTAATAATTTAATAAGAGGATTGATGTGAGTAAATAGTGTAATAACAGTTAAATTAATTAGCTAATAGGATTGTGAATAATATGTAATGGGAAAAAATATAAATTGGTAAATGCTATAATGCATGAACAAGCAAATATGACATAGTGGCATTGAGTACAAAAATGTAAGAGGAACAAATATAATTAAACTAAGTTAAATGTAAACCTAATTTTTATAGAACACACATCATACAAAGAATTTAGTTTAAGTAATGTTATCACCTTTAAGCAAGTAAGTATAAAGGGATGATATAAACCATAAAATGTTAAAAAGTCATAGGTATAAGTAAGTTGGTAAAATAATGTGAAACGAGATAAGTGGAAAGAATAACAACAGCTAAGAAAGAGTTGAATCATTAGATAATAAGAAAAAGTATTAGAGCTTTTTGGTATGAATATTAAAACAAGAATATCTCTATAGAGTATGAAGAGAAAATAATAGTAAGATGAAAATGGTAGCATTTTAAATATAATCTATAATTAGAAATAAAAGAAAAAGGTTGAGACAATGAAGTCATAATAGTGAATACAACACTAAGCAAATCTTGCTTAGCGCACTGCCTTTTACTAATGCTTAGGTTTTGATTATGGCTAGCGAGGTAGCGAATTTAGTCCTAACATATGATGAGAGCCATGAGAAAATAGTTTAGTAAGTGTATCCATCATAAGCATTTGAATGTGTCTAGCATGTGTAGTGTAAATGGTTGTATAAAATGCTTCATTAGATGTAGTAATTTTAGATTATCTAACGAATAACTAAAGAAGGTAATAGCATTAATATTAGAGTGTAACTTAACCATAATTAATTAACAGTAATAGTTATTAATACACATGATATCTGATTATGATACATATTGAAAGTGTAAGAAATAATATGTGAGTTAAATTTAAGACAAGTACACTACAGTAATTTAATGAGGATATAAATGATAAGTTAGAAAGATCGTAATTGAACTAGTTCACTAATAAAAAAATAATAGTCATGCCATGCATATATGGCTGCTCAATGTAAGAAGGATAAAATACTTTAAGAATTACTTATTTAGTACGTGAATTGAGATAGTAAAATAAAGAGTATAAAAAATAGTATAAAGAATAGTGGTTAAACCATACATGTGACTTCGTATATTTGAATCGACTACCAGTTGGGTATAAGGGCATTACACATTGTGTGTTATACGTGAATTATGTGTATGTGATTGTAAAGTCTGTAATATAATAATTTATAATTCATTGAATCACCACTAACTAATATGCTTTGTGGATCATTGTTTGCAATGCGTAGGTAGTAGATAGCAAATCAAGCAGGGTACCAGCCTCAACACAGCAGGGCAGATTAAGGAGTTTAATTTTGTTATAATTTTAATGCTTGTATGTTATAGTTATTGTAAAATGGCACTCATGTGTATGTAAAGGGAATATGCCTAAACCTAAAAATATATAGGTATATGTGTGGATGTGTATACATACACTTAAATATGTAAACTATTGAAACATAATATGAATATTCATTTATGATTGTGTATTTATTGATGAAAATTTTGATGTTTTGACGAATGAATGAATGAATTGAAATTGTGACACCCCTTACCCGATCTATCATCAGATCTAGTTGAGAAATATCATGTTGCAATTTTAACTTCTCAAAATCTTTCTTAAACATGCAATGATTCTTTTATCAAAGATGTTACAGGTTAAATTTTAATAAGATTCAGTAGCATAATGACTATCTAAAGGAAAACCAAAAATTTTAAACTTATATAAAAGCACTTCTAAAATAGTTCTCATCATCACCACAACATATCAAGTCCTTTTAATCCTTTAAACTACAAACATTCATTATATCACACATATTTTATGCAATCATCACTTTCCATATCTCAAGCACGCATTACATATGCATTTGTGTTTATATGACTTGTTTACAATTTTTACAACATAGTAAGCTACAAGTACATAACTAAACCCATCCCCTTTTTATATATGAGTGCCACTCCTATAAAATTAAATATAAAGTACAAAAATTATACTTAGCTTGATGTTTGAGCTACTATACTACCAGTTGAGGCTGAGCTTGATCTTATTGTCTACTGCTTATGTATCAAAAAGTTAATATGCTAAGCAAATGCTTATTGATAAATTAAATGAAACATGTATTGCATCACAAGCAAATGAGTCTTATTAGCTTGTAAGACACTACAATGACACACAATTGCAATTTCAACCATTTACACAATACAATCACACAACAAGGTGTCTAAATTATTTCATTACCAATTACCATTAATCGAACTTAAATTGTTCATCTTAATATTTTGCTAGCATTTAAAATTATAATATTAAATTTATATCATCAATTACATCTTAGGGCCCATACTTGAGAGATTACTCTTTAAACACTAGATATCGAGATCTAAACTTGTGTAAGGGCCTACATTATGGGCCTCAGTGGTTACACTCACCATAATAGGATCAAGCCCTCAAAGACCTTACAATAGCAAGGATAGACCACATAAACTTCCCAATAAAAATAATTAAACCCTTAAAAACCTCAAAATAGTAAGGATAGTCCTTAAAAACTTCCCACCAATAAGGACAACCCTTATAGACTTCTTAATAATAAAAAATGTGCAAGGTTCCCATTCAGAACCTTAATGACTGCACCATAGAATACGCAATAACCTTTATAGACTAAAGCTAGAAGCGACACTAAAATGTCTTAGTAGTTACTAAGTTTAGGCATTTCTTCATTTTAACTCCATGCACTCTTATTTAACTTATTTTGTGAAACTTAATAGTTATTATATTTTCTCATTCTCGAATGTTTAATTTTCATTTCCATGTCACTTACCATTTTACATTCCATATTATGCAAGGCACATGTACACATTTGTTTAACCATAAACCCAACATTTATAAATTTCCTACTTAGTACCCACTCAGCCATACATGTCTCGAGCCTATACAATAAATTGCATAACATAATAGTTTCTTCACTTACTTGATACCTTGTGTCATATTACATGTCATCGAGCCATAACCATACAACACAACTCATCCCTTACCATTCAGCCATTAAGCCTATTACCACATCAATGCCATTTTTTTTTTCAATTTCTTAATTAAATTAGGTTACCACAATTAACCAAGATTAAATATATATCAATTACACTTAAACACATTTACATCCACTTACACCTATAAAGTGAGTCATGTAGACATAACATTAAAACACATATACACCTCATTTTTCCCTATTTCTTAGTTCAATTATGTTTGCAACACATAATTTAGGCTATTTACCCCTATTCTCCTCTTTACCTCACTTATACACACCTACATACCTATTATACACCATTCAGCCACAAGACATTCACACAGTTACACATCATTTATCACTCATTTCTTAATCCATACATGTTTATTTTGATTTAATTACCTCTCTCATGCATTCATTATGCATAAATACTTATACATATGCATAAATCACACATTCCATACACATGCACACACTTTTATGTAAAACATGTAAATGAAATTCAATACATCTTTCATCAAATTCACTTATGAATAACTCTAAGGTGCTTCAATTTCACAACTCAAGTCTTGCTTTTCCTTTTCTCAATCAAGACCTCTTTTAGTATAAACATAGCCACTTTCCACCCTAGAAAAATAACAATAAATTCTACAATTATCCAAACTTAAACTTAATCACATATTCACTATTTAGGTTCCAAATACTATTTTAGAAAAATATAATACGAAAAAAATAAGCATTTACATACAAAAAGTCATTATTCATCAAGTAAGAAATCCTTCTAAGTTAGAATTGTTCTTAGGTTTCTTCCATTTGAATTAGTATTTAGGAAGTAGTAAAGGTAATTTTAGGATATTTTATTTCTAAAGAAATTGTTAATTTATGGTATGAAAGAAGAAAAAGAAAAAGGAGAAGGAGGAGGGCTATGGCATTGAATTAAGGAGGAAAGAGGAAGAAGAAGGCCCTTTTTAAATGGTTTAAAGTCTTTCCTTATATATGGAATGGATGATGGGATTGGGTGACACATGGCAATTCAAGGGCTCATATTAATTCTCATAATAAAAATCATGTAAAAATTCATTTTATGAACCATATACATCAATTTAATCACCTCTTACTGCCATTAATTAATAAAATATTTAATTTAAATGTCCTATAAATATCATAATTTTATCTTGAGAGGAACTATTTATTTTAGGCCATTATTTTATTAATTAATTCCATTTAATTACTTCCCAATGTCAAAAAATTTCAAACTCAGTGCCATTAGCTTAGTTAGAATCTTTGACTATCATATTATGCTATTTTCAAAATATTTTGAGCACATTTTAAATGTTTTATTGTTTACCTTTAACTAGGTTACTATTCCTAAACACCATGAGAGGGAACTTTACTTGCATTTTTAACCCCCTAAATAGCCTTAATTTCATTCAAAATTTCAACAATAATTATGTTATAATTAGTACTTCCATTCAGTAACATTAGTACACCCTAGGTCTTGAGACATACTATTCACTATTCGGGAAGTAGTATTTATATCATAAGAAATTTATGAGCAATACAAAAATAATAGAGGTGATAAGATTTTGGGATGATTACAAGGATCAATGATGTGATTAAATGATTAGGATTTTATAGAAGTGTGTTTTCTACATGTGTACATTTAGATAAAATACTGAACAATTGTTATGTTGTTGGAATTAAGTTAAATAGATATTGAAATTAACCTAGAAGTGTAGTAGTTTAATAATCAGATAACTGAAGATAAGTGTACAATAGAGATATAAGAAGGGTTTTAAGAAGATAAAAATGCAATAAGGTATACAAAGGCAAACATGGTGGTGTGTCATCCCTTATTCAAATCCGGCAACCTAGTTAGGTAAGAGATGTCACAAAACTAGCAAAAATGAGTTTTCTTGCAAACTTTTAAATATTTAGGTACTTCTCCATATCAAAATTTTTTATTGTTACTAACCCATTATTAGGAAAAAATTTTAGTGACCATCGATGAAATTAAGCTACTATAATGCTTGAAAAATCTCATTGTTATGAATAATACTTTTCGAGATGTGAATAGTATTTTCTCTAGGCCGGGGGCATTAATTTTAGTGAATCAATGTATTAATTATAACATAATTATGGCTGAAATTTGAAGTCAAAATGAGGTCTTTTAGGTAGTTAAAAATGATAGTTAAATTTTACAATAGTGTAGACACTAGGTTTCGGAGGCTCCTAGGTTTGGTTTGCCTGATGATGATAAAAAGGACAAAAATCCTAAAAATAGATTTTTGACATCCAAACTAAATATCTCAAAATATTTAAAAAAAATTAAAATGGCTGTTTTTGTGCCCAAAACGTTTTCATGCCAAAAAGGCCATTTTTGCTAAACGGTCGTTTTGGGCCTAAAAATGGCCATTTTCGCCAAATAGCCATTTTCACCTCCCAAAACAGCGGTTTTCTCCTATGAAAATAGCTGCTTTCACCAAAATGCCTATTTTAGCCTCAAGAAACATGTATAAAATCAAATTTGGTCATTTTCAATGGAGGTTGGTCATTTTAAAGAGAGAAAATATTTTAGAGAGACAAAATACACCAAAAATATGAAAAACACTTTTTTATTACATTTTTTGGGATTTCTTCAAAGATTCAAGCACCATTTTCAGTTCAAGTTGAGATCTTTCTGAAAGCAAATATACTGGTGTGTTAACTGACCCATTTCTCGTCTATTTTTCATTTTTCTTTTTGCATTTTATCCATTTTGCTAGTTAGATATGGTAAATTATTTTGTCATATTTTTGCATTTGTGAGACTGTTTATTTTCCTTTAACTTACGTTCGTCTTTCTATTTTTGATTCACGTCAAAAATTCTATTTTTTATCATTTGGGTTGATTTTATTTTTCTTCTTGCATTATCTATCTATTAGTTAGATGTGGTAATTTATTTGTGTCATATTTTGTATTTTTGTGACTGTTTATTTTATTTAATTTCTGTCTATCTTCATATTTTTACTTCTCATCAAAAATATTATTTTTGGTCATTTATGCTGATTTTATTTTTTTTCTTGCATTATCAATCTACTGGTTAGATATGGTAATTTATTTTTGCAATGTTTTGTATTCTATTTTATTTAATTTTTATGTGTCTTTATATTTTTGCTTCACATCAAAAATATTATTTTTGGTCGTTTGTGCTTATTTTATTTTTCTTTTTGCATTACCTATCTACCGGTTAGATGTGATAATTTATTTATGCAATATTTTATATTTTTGTGACTGTTTATTTTATTTAATTTCTATCAGTCTTTTTATTTTTGATTCGCATCAAAAATAATATTTTTTATTGTTTGTGTTGATTTTATTTTTCTTTTGACATTATCTATCTACTTGTTAGATGCGGTAATTTATTTGTATAATATTTTATATTTTTCTGCCCCTTTTTTATTTTTTATTTGTTCAGTTTCTGTCTAATTTTCTAGTTTTCCTTCGCATACTAATATATTATTTGTGTGATTATTTTGTGAGTTGTCTTGATTATTTGGGGCAGATTATTGTTATTATTGTCTATTATTTGCTAGATTTGTATTTTAGGCCTTCCAAAATGTAATTTTTATCTTTTATTCAGTTAGATTGTATTTTAAGTAATTGTTGTGTAATTTATTTGTTGGTTGAATTATTTCTTTGTATATTCTATGAATGCTATAATAATTAGGAAAATGATTTTTTACGTGATAAAAAAATAACTAAAATATTTCTATTTAATCAATTGGTGTTTTATTAATAAAATGGAGTTTGATTTTTCTTAATAAAAGTCAAAATAAAATTATTTTCTAAAAATTAGCACACGAGAACTAAAGTTTTCAAATTAAATCCATTTCCCGATTTATGTATGACACCTCCAATTTGAAGCCCAAAATATTCCATGAGCACCGAATTAGGTAGAAAAATGGTTTTATACGTTAAAAAAAATAGTCAAAAACATATTTGCACCCTATAAATTCGTGATCTATTAATAAAATAAGTTCTGATTCTTTCTCAATAAAATTTATAGCCATAGTAGTTATTTCCTAAAATTGATATTTGAGAACCAAAGTTTTCAAAGCCATTTTTCTAAATCAAAGTCACCATAATAAAATTCATTTTTCCAAATTGACCTTTGAGAACCAAAGTTCTCAAATTAAATCCATTTCCCGATTTATGTATGACACCTCCAATTTCAATTCTGAAATATTCCACGAGCATTGAATTAGGTAGAAAAATAGTTTTAC